>JAOEHY010028463.1:23043-33100 GCA_025447955.1 Psilopsiagon aurifrons
TGAGGACACCAGAACTGCACACAATACTCCAAGTGAGGTCTCACAAGAGCAGTGCAGAGGCACAGGATCACCTCCCTGGACCTGCTGGTCACACTCCTTTTGATGCAGCCCAGGATACTGTTGGCTTCCTGGGCTGCAAGTGCACACTGCCAGCTCAATCCTTGCTTACATAGCTACATTTATAGAACCTACTTTGTTAGCATCAAGCAACCAGATACTCATGCCACCAACCCATATAGCTAACAGTATCTTACTGTAAGACATAATTTTGCATGACTAATTACAAAAGTGTTTGTACAGATCAAGTATATGATAACTCCTTCATACCTGCAGTGCTTATCTGTCTTCAAAAGATTTTAACACCAGTATCACCCACATAACCATTTCACAACACTTTCTACTGTTCTTATCTAGAAGTGCTACTATGCATTCTTGGGAGAGAACAGAGCCAGTCACCTTTGTCTATCTTCATTTCCATAGAAGAAAAGCAAAGCTGGGAAGCCTTTGCTTAAGAGTAACACCTGACCCAATTCCTAGTACTGGAAATAATCACACAGAAAAAGTGAATTGTACTTGTTTGCAAAAGTCTGTGCACATAGAGTATCTACAGAGTTTGTACAGTTCTTTAAAGAATTATTTAGCTGCAAAACTCAGTTCAGATGATACCACCCACCAAACAGAGCCACAGAATACACACAGGTTTTCATGAAGGAACCTTACAAAGCAATGCCAGTTCATACTGAAAACAGCGAGACACTCAATAGGACACTCCTTTGCACAGATTCACATTTGTACAGGCTTTTCTAAGTTTTTCTTTAGTTTTGGTTAGTCTTTGACAGCAGTTTGCAGGGGCTGGACAGCAATGTTCCCTGTCAGGTGGACAGTAAGACTGCACAAGTGTTCCCATTAATCAAACAGGGCAGTCTTTCAAAGTGACAGTGCATTTCTCCTCATGTAGTGGCTAAGAGTGCCCACCTTTGCTGCTGGGCAGTAACAGAATACATCACTCCAGCTATTGCTTCCCCTGGTGTAAACCTGAACTGTCAGACTGATGGCCACATCTGTTCTCAGATTGGGTGACTGGGTAACAGCTGTCCCTCCTACCTACACCTATATAAATTGCAGTAGGTTGTGCTCACAACATATAGAAACACGCATGTGTTCTGTCGCATGCATCTGTGTCACACAGACCTATCTAATGGGCAACAGGCTTCATATTTCATTTATTGTAATCTTATTACTAGTTTGTTCCAGCTACCTCAGACAATTTATACTTAGTAGTTTGTTTCTCAGCTCTTCTCCACTACAAAAAAAAACCCCAAAACTCCTCATATTGCCTGCATGATCAGTATGTCTACCTATAGACTCCTATATAAGCACAAGAATCATCCAGGTTCATAAGAACTGCATCCAACAACAACACAGGCTGCCTTGCCTGCCCCACAGGAGACAGACTGACTTTGTATCAGGGTTCAGCATGGAGAATGAAGTTAAAAGCTTATCTTCTAGATCACAGCATTTGTTGGTCTTAAAAGCAACAGCAGCTACAAACAGCCCATTCAGCTGCCTTTGTCAAGAGACACAAACCTGAGCCTCTGACTTAAACCAGACAGTCACAGAGTCCCCCTTTTGCTATTGGCTGTTGCAAAGCCCAGCAGCACTGCTGCATGACTTCAGTGCAAGCAAGCAGCAAGATTTTGATGGTTTACAACATAATTTTGTGTAAGGCCTTGTAAGCCCCCCAACACTGACAGCTCTGATGGGAATCAGATGGGACAGTCTGAAGAGCCACCACCCCGAGGCCCCAGTCAAAAAGGAGGGGGACAGTATACTCCTAAGTGCACACATATCACAGTCTTTCACTCCTCTGCTCAATAGAGAGGGCAGGAATATTTTTTAAAGCCTGTCCTCTCTACCCTGTTAATTTCCTTTGGATTCTTCCTACCACATAACACAGCCTTTGCCAAGCTTCCCTAGGAAAGAAGTTTCCTTGTAGTTTCTGTGCCTGTCACCTTTACTTTCTAAACACACATCTGCATTCTTAATCTTTGCTTTAGCTCTCTGAGAGTTGCCAGCAAAGCAGAGGGAAGCCCCATGCTTGCAAAATTCAGTGTAAAACCATCTCCTGTAAAACAATACCACATGAACACATTTTCATAACATTACCTGATGTAGCCACACTCATGAACCAAGAGCCTAAAAGTAAATAATTAAGAAAAGTAATTTCTGTTAGGTTTTACTTCTTTTGACTTGGAGCAACTGGAACATCTGAATTTTATTCAAAGAAACTGTCTCATACCCTAGTGACCAAGTACCGATAAAATATTTTATGCACTAAAGTTGCTGAAAAAGTTAATCTGTTGCTAAGGGGATTCTGCATACATCTTACATCATATTCACATGAATTATTTCTGTTCTTAAAGAAATATTTCCTAAGGATGCCTTAAGCTGCTTGATGAAGAAGAAACACCCATCCCTGGATGAATTACTCTTTAACCTGAGGTTGCAGTAGAGAACACTATGCTCTCCCACACCACCACAAATATCCTAGTGGTTTTACACAAGTCTTACCCTGTACAGAATATAACAGTGCCAACCCAAAATAAGCACAAAGAAATTAACCTACACAGTCAGAATACCAAAGCAAGCCTTGTACACAGGAACACCATTTTAAAAAGAAATCTCAGAAACAGAATGGATTAAAAGGTCATATTTTGATCACACATATTTCTCTAGAAGGAAACTCACTCTCCAGGCTAGCTGACTTGGTGTGACAGCTGATCATAACAACACAGCTCCCAAAAGGAAGGCACAGAGATGCCACAAAAGCAAATATTACAGCTCTTGTCTTCTATCTTTAAACTGATAGTGTAAGGAGTGTAGACAAGATGTGCATACCTACACTTCACAGCTGGGGAATATACAGCGATAACACTTCTTTAAAATACAACATTCCCTTACATAGAACTTATTTTCTTCTTGGTTTACTAATACTATTAAAAATAAGAAGTTCCTCATGCGGGACAGCTTTCCCTGGAGTTGTGTCCAAGGCTGCTGTTAAACAATACCGGACCTAATACTGACCCTTGGGACACCACTAGTTACAGGTTTCCAACTAGACTCTTCACCACTGACCACAACCCTCTCAGACCTACCATTCAGCTTGTTCTCATCCCATCTCACCATCCTCCACTCATCCAGCCCACACTTCCTGAGCTTCCTTACGAGGATGTCGTATGAGACAGTGTTGAAAGCCTTGCTGAAATCCACATAAACAATATTCAATGCCCCATCTATACAGCTAGTCAACCCATTGTAGAAGGCAACCAGGTTGGTTAAGTAATCATGATTTCCCTTTGGTGAATCTATGCTGACTACTCCTGATTGCCTTCTTGTCTTCCACATGCTTAGAGATGACCTCCAGGGTGAGTTGTTCCATCACCTTTCCACCAGGAGGGACTGAGGTGAGGCTGTCTCCCCTGTAGTTCCCAGGGTCCTCTTTGTTGCCTTTTTTGAAGACTCAGGTAACATTTGCTTTCTTCCAGTCCTCAGACACCTCTCCTGATTGCCATGACCTTTCATAGATGATTGAGAGTGGTCTAGTAGTGATGCCCACCAGCTCCCTCAGCACCCGTGGGTGCATTCGTCAGGGCCCAGGGACATGTGGACATCAGGTTTGTCTAAATGATCTCTAACCCATCCTCCTCAACCAAAGGAAAGACTTCGTTTCTCCAGACCTCCTCTCTTCTCTCTTGGGTCAGGGATTACTGGGGACTGGCCTTGCCACTGAAGCAAAGAAGGCATTCAGTACCTCCGCTTTCTTTGTGTCCTCTGTCACCAGGGTCCCTGCTCCATTCAGTAGTGGGCCCACATTTTCCATAGCTTTCCTCTTCTTATTGATGTATCTGAAGAAGTCCTTGTCCTTGACACCCTTGGCCAAATATCATTCCAAATGGGCCTTGGCTTCCCTCACTACAGTTCAGCATACTCTGGCAAGATCCTTCCATTCATTCAAGCAGCCTGTGCTTGATCCCACTTGCTGTACATATTCTGCTTCTGTCTGACAGGAGTTCTTTGTTCATGTATGTAGGTCTCCCTCCCCCTTTGACTGATTTCTTACCCATGGGGATGCAGTGTTCTTGAGCCTGGGAGAAGTGATCCCTGAATATTAACCAGCTGTATTGGACCTCTCTTCTTTCTAGTGGCTGTTCCCCTGGGATTCTTCCAAGAAAGTCCCTGAAGAGGCCAAAGTTAGCTTTCCTAAAGCCAGGGTTGACATCTTACTTATTGCCCTGCTTCTTCCTTGGATGATGCTGAACTCCAGTATCTCGTGGTCACTGTAGCCCAGGCTGCCCCTTATCCTCACAACCCCAACCAGTCCTTCCTTGTTTGTTAGTATAAATCCGGCAGCACACCTTTCTTTGTTGGCTCCTCCATCACCCGTGTCAGAAAGTTACCACCAATCTTTTCCAGGAACCTCCTGGCTTGTTTGTTCCTTGCTGTGTTTTCCTCCAGCAGATGTCAGAGTGGACGAATTCCCCCCTGACATCTGCTGGAGGAACAACATAGCAAGGATATTTGCCAAGTTACAAACCCAGATGCAACTTTTATAGATTGACCACTAAGAACAAAAAAGCCTATGCATGATCTACTGAAATGTCAGAAAACATGTCCTTTTTGTAAGTTGGTGACCTAAGATGGTTATTCACCAAGGACAGCAAAGAGAAAATGTATTTTTGAAGGACAGCATATTTGTATGTGTTTATTCTGGAAAACATGGAACAGGGGGAGGGCATCATGAGCCAAAAGCCAGCAGTAAATAAAGCCTGTAAGGTCTGACACAGAAACTGATGAAGCACTACTGACATCTAGTGCTACACCACTGTTTATTAGCATTAAACTGATACGCTGCAGAAGCACCTACTTCTTTCTAGCTTAAAAAAAAGGAACCCAAAACTATATTTGAGATTACTCTAAAATAAAGACTTAAGATTTTTAAGAACAAAGGGTCAGGGCTTTTCTCGTCCCATCTTGGTACAGACCTGAAGCGCCATTTCATAGTCATTGCAGTACCCAGCAATATTTGGAAATCTCTGCTTCTGCAAGATGCTGTCTCACCTGATACTGTTTCAGGACGAAAGGCCTGAGGATGAGGGCAGCAGCTCGCTCACAGTCCGAACCCTAATTTCACCTATGCTCGACATTCCTCAGTCGCCAGCGATAAATGAGAGCTAGGAAAGAGGTGACAAAGTATATGCCTGTACTTTGCCTGCAGACCACCACGAGGAACTGAGCCCTCACCTTATTACCAACAGGATCACACCCGCTGGTGTCAGCCGCTGTCCGGGGCAGGGGCTGTGATGTCGAGAAGGGCCACCGGGTGGCGCCCGCGGCCGGGAGGGAGGCGGCGGGACAGGCTCGGAAGAGCCGGTCGGTGTCATCGGATTCGAGCACAAAACCCCGCAGCTCAACCGGCGTTTCGTTTAGTGGTAAACACAGCGCTACCGAGCCGCGAGCAGGTCCTTCGGCCTGGGCGGGGGGAGCCTGCGGCACAGCAAGAGCTCGGTAACGCCCGCCAGCCTCTCGCCAGCTCCCCCACCTGCGGACGCCTTCCTGAAAAGCGGATTTCCCTTCAAAATAAAGTAATGCTTTTTCCTGAAAAGGTCTTTGGTGAAATCGAGCACAGCTTCACCAGAATAAGTAACACGTCTCTAACCACGAGGCATTTCTGACCTGAAGCAGGACCCCTAAGCATAACCCAGTTCCTCACCCAGGCTTAAGCGTGAGGAACTACCCCAATTATTCCTTCACTCATGAGGGAATAAAAGCCTTACTGAGCAGATAGAACAACTTGGATGAAAAGAGCTGTCCCAAACCCAACACAAAACAGGAGCTGCTGATCAGGCTGTCCTCGCACTACACCTAAAATTCCAGCTGAGAGCATGGCTCAGCAGCCCCCAGAGCCAGGGGCAACTCCCGCAGGTGAAGAAAACCACACAAACTCCAGGTCAGCCTCTGATAAGGCTTTGTTTTAATGATTCTAACCCTACATTTGAGGTTAGACAGCTTTGCTTCTCAGCAGCCTTTTGCCAACAAAAAAGGGCCTCCCCGGAGTTTATAAACTACAGCTAAGTGCTGTCTTTTGTCAGTTTTGGTTTTAAACACACACACATTTCAGGGTTCTATGTCTCAGTTTACCCATCCCCTTCTGTAACCACCATCTCAAAAGAGAGCAATAAGACATAAAAGCCATGAAAATTATTTGGTTGTTTTGGATTGTTTTAAATCCACACCTGTATTTTGTAGCTTTATCCACCTTTCTGTTTCTCTATTGCAGAGGAAGTGGATATCCAGCACAGAACCCAGAGCTGACCTCACGACACTGATGAAAACCACTCAGATTTGACTAGCAAAGGCTCAGGTGAACAATGTTTGCAAGCACAACAGTAACTACATTTGCAGCTTATGGAAATAGAGGTAACCAAACCAATTTCCTTTCGTATCACTCAAAAATAAATCCACTTTTAAATGTTGAACACCAATGCCACCTCTTTAAACCTCAACTTTGGCTAAAAGGGAGGAGGGAACAAAGCTATGCTAATACACTGCACTGCAGCTCCCTCCGGATTGTCTGTCGCTGACACCAACTTGGAAATCCTGCTGCAAGCACTGACAGAGCTGAAGTGACTCCCTCAACTTTCCACCAGGAAACACGTGCTTTTTGCAGCAATTCCCAGCCCCACCGATCGCTTACTCACTTCAGGAACGAACTGAATTCTCAAGGCGACAGCAGTTCTTTCAGCTTCCCTCCCACAAGAAACAAGGACATGCATTTCGCATACGAGGACCCACATCAGCTTTTCCCCCGTGCACCATCCGATCTTCACTGACTACCTCTGGGTGGATTTTAAAGCGAAATCCCCCTCTAAATACTTAATAAAAACCCCCAACCAAACCCAAGGCTCACCACCTGCTATGAATTAACCAGCCTGATGTTTCCATCTAGAAAAGCCAACAGAAAGTTGTGTTTGTCACAAGGTGAAAAATAGCATGAAACAGAAAAGGAGTTATGTTGCTTTATAGTTTCTCTTTTGTGTTTGACTGTTCTCCAACAGAAACAAACACAAGGAAGACTCTGATGAAGCAGATAGAGTATGAAGGGGAGATGAACAGGATATGGGAAGATCTCACCTTTACCAGACAGCACACATCTGTGGTAGGGCACTTTCTTATTCAAGTACTGCAATGTATGCCTCACGGAGCCGCTTTCCTGATGAACTTAAACATTCCACTGCATGTGCTTTCCATAGGACTTGGTCAGAGAGGATGGCTGACCAGCAGAAGGGCATGCTCAGGCCCCTGTAAACCATAAGGCACAAAAGGAAAAAAAAGAAATTACTACTTTTTTTTAAAAAAAAAAAAAAAAACCACTTCCAGCAACTTCTACCCAATAGACCAAAAAAGACTGAAGAAACAAACTGCCAAACCTGCCTAGCTGTGGGCTCTGGGGCTTTTAAAGGAGAGGCATTGCTTGTGTTTGCTGGATAGGCCATTTGCAGCTGGACCTGAAGCAGCTGTAGCCAATATTTCTGCCAAAATCAGCTGAATCACCCTAATGCAATTCACTCAGCCCAAGAGGAGCTGCCTCCCAGTCCTAGCTGGGAGAGCAGTTGGCAGTCTGTGCTCAATGAAGGCAGTTATGGCCTAAGAGGTTATTCAGCTGCTTTCAGAATAATCTCCCAGACCTCAGTGCATTTGTGCACATAGAGCAGGAAAAGGCTCTCCTGTCATCAGGACCATGTTTCATGGCACTGACACAGTAGAATGCTCTGGAGTGTCTTTAACTCTCCTCTGTTGAATAAAAAAGAGGTGCTATGGCTATTTCAAGGGCATTAAGGAAGGAGTGGTGGGAGGCAAAATAAGAGGATCAGGAAAGGAAAGAAAATGAGAATGACTTTGAACAGCCTTTTTTTACTCACAAATGATTGTTTTACTTTGCACCTTTCCTAATGATCCTGACCTGTGAAAAAGCCAGAAGACCTGCAATTGCGTTAATGTTTTTCTTCCTTTTACAACCTTTTGGATCTCCTCAAAATATCAGCCACTTTCCTTCCACAGTCAGGTGTTTCAGGACCCTTATGCCAATGTGAGGAGACATGAGCAAGGGATGAGCATCTACAGAAACCTTCCTGGCACGTGCTTGGTGGTGAGAGCAGGAAGTTTTGTATCCAGAGTCTGAACACATCTGAAGAGATTAAAAAAACCCTTGAGCAGCTTTATTTTAAGCTCTTTGTACCTGTCAGTGAACTGGCTCAAAGCTCAGACTGCCCAGCCCAGAGGAGATGAGGATGGGCTCTTCTGGCCACCTCACCTCTGTACAGCACCTTGTTGCTGTGATTAATTACTCGTAGGCCTTGGAGAGAAAATGCCTTTGCCCCAAGTGGTGGTAGGAGTGGGAAGCTCCCTGTGAGCCCATCAGCTGTGGGCGATGGAGGATGGGTCTCCAGTAAGGGGGAGAAAGGCAGAAAGCCCCCCCCCCCCCCCAACCTCACTCTGTCTCTCAACCTTTGTCATTTCTCAGGAGCTCTCTTTTAGCCACATTTTGCCTTTGGTGGTGCAGACTTACAGCATATTGCATCCTCCAAGATGGCCAGGCAAGAGCTGCATGCTGGAGCCCTTAACATCCATGCACAGTTGTTGCACTGGCTTTAGGGCAGCATCTTCAACTGAGAACGTGCAAAGAGCCACAAAAGGAATTATTTTGCGAAATATGCTTTTCCTAACACAGAATGCAAACCATCTGCTAGAGGGTAAAATCCAGAGCAGCTCCCTGAATGAGCTGTCACGAACAAGAAGTAAATTTATTCCAAAACTGCTTCCAAAAGTGGCCGTACCCCAATCCAGGCTGCTGTAAAGAAAGAAAATGATCGGTCCTGTTATTTCAACTTCCACTGACTATTATACTACTAAAAAAATAGGGGGATGGAGGGGGCTGGAATGAAACCCCCCCAGCATTTTCCTCCTTTTTCTATGATTCAGCTGGTTAACACAATGCTCTCAAGGCACTCCAGCAAGGTTTCTCATTGAAGTCATTCTGTATGGCCAGGCTGCTGTGCTCGCTGCTGACAAAGATCATTGCTGCTGTCCTCAGGGGCAAGAGAGACCATTGCAGAGAGCAGCTGGTGCCCTGTTGCTCAACACCCTCTCTCTTTTGACCCTGTCAAGGCTGCTGGTTATAAGCTCTTTTCTAACCTATTTTGGAGGGTCAATTCGTTGAGGAAACTATAATTAAGGAGCTTTAACTGCAGGGGTGAGAGGATGAAGGCTGAACCAGAGGTAAAAACTAGGACCTCCCATGCCCCAGCTGTCAACCATGTCCCACTCCCTCACCATTATCCCCTCATTGCCTGACATCTCATCAGGTCGCACAGAGGAGTTTGGGGGTTCATTCCTATCCATTTTTCCTTCAAAGCCAGCAGCCTTTCTTCCTAGAGGAGCTGGTATTTCCTGTATACACACCTCTGTCTTCCAGAGCGTCTCTTTTTTAGTTATGTCATTTTGCAGGGTGGCATAGCCCTCACAAATTTTCATTAAAAAATACATATGTTACAAGCATGCAGCTGAGGGAATCATTGACTGATGGCCTTAAACCCACATTTTTGAGAAAACACATCAGTATTTGTCAGTAAGACATTGCAATAAGCATCTGTAACAGCTTCCCTTGGGAAAGTGCTCCTGATTATTATCAGTAATTAATAATTAGCTCTAAGACTATTTATCACAACTCCACTGATAAAAGGGCTCTGTTACTCCTCTGTGTCTTGTGAAATAATCCTGTCAATGTATAAAATGGCTTCTCTGATACGCATTTATAAAGCCAAGAGATATGCAGTAGTAAAACTGCCTTGGTAGGGTTTAATGCACTGTCTCTAGCATTTTATTGGGGCAGAGCTGCTTGCTTTATTGTCAGCAGTATCTCAGCTGCTACTGCCAAAGAAAATAGTTGTAGATCTCCAAGCATGGGAGAGAAATTCGGGGTTGGGGGGGGGGGTCCAAC
>JAOEHY010028463.1:36945-59672 GCA_025447955.1 Psilopsiagon aurifrons
TCAACCATTGGGTGTTATAATTCTCCATTTCTCATCCCCATCCCCCCCCCCCCCCCCATGAGTGAGCAAACTGCATGGCTGACTGGGCTTAAACCACAACAGTGATACAAGCAATTATGATATATCTCTTAGCTAATTTTAAAACTATGGATTTAATAGTCAAGTTTAGCATATTTAATAGAGAAGAAGGAAGACAGGCTGAAGCCATGCTCTCTATTCACAAGAACATTATTTTTCTTTACAAACAAGGTTGCACACCACAGTAGTAATAATTATTAGCTAGGACTAAGGCAACAACTGTAGCTTAATGGGTTACTCTGGACTTTTCTACATACTAAAGGGACTAGTGTACTGCTGGAAGAGGTCTCTGAGAACCACCACAGCTGCCTATGACCCAAAGCATCACATAGGTTAAAAATTACTTTTTTCTTTTCTTTTTCCCAGATGGATTTTAGCAGAAACAAAAAGAAACAGTGAAGAACTTGGAATGAAACCTGGAAAGAAGATAGAGAGTTCCCAGACTCAGCAAAGGAGACAGGAGGAAGATACTCCAACTGCCAGAGTGGAGACAGGTCCTGGATGACCTAAGCATCATCCCCAGCTAAGTGAGACCACAGTGACTTTAAACAAGGCCTAACAGAGGCCGGTTGATTCTGCACATAGCACAGCTTTCTATCAATATTTTGAAAACCAGATAGAGCTTTCAAGCTGTAAGAGTACTATTGCTTTTATCGACTTACACACTATCATAACACTGGGGTTTTTTTTTGATCGAACAGAGATCCAATACAAAGCCCAATGGTTTTTGATTGCTACAGGACATGATGTTTTTCAGGAGTTAACCTCTCCTACTCACAAGCTTACATGACCAGGTATTGGAGAAGCCTGAGGGCATATCCTAGAAAAGACATTACTCTAGCTCCAGACTCCTTGTACTTGAGAACAAAAGGTTTATGATGACCAAAGTGTACTAAGTCAGTATTTCCGTCGTAGCTTGTTCCTGGTTTGTTTCTGGCTTTTCTTTTAAAAAGTAATTTTGCAAAATTGGTTCTTTGGCACAGTATCTGTTTGATAGCTTCCCATCTGCTTGCCCAATTTATATCCATTGAATTTGCTAACAAAATCAAGTTTTTATTGCTAGCCACATTGCAAAGCTTATATAGCTATGGGAAAATGGGCTGCACTCAATTTCTACTTATGCTCCATCAACCCAAGTGCAAGCTGATGCCAATTCTTTACTGCCAGGAGCGGGCACATGCAGCGCAGCAGGCTATAGGTTGCCCTTCAGATGTGCGGCACAATGCATAGGTAGATTTCTTTGCACTGCTGAGGGTCAAAGGAAGTGTAGAGATGACCAGAGGAAAATGTGGACTGAATGCAGGTATCTCACAGTTCACATTCTAGATTACATTTATCCACAAATCTTACGGTGACTTAATCCACAAACTACAGTAAGTTACACTTAGTGGAAATCTGTGTTTTGGGATGGCAAGAAAGATGAAAAGTAAAAGCAAAGATAGCAGAGTGGCAACAGGAGATGAAGAGTAATGTCTGATATTAAAGATACACTTCCTTAATGGCTCTCTAGCAATCCCATTCCACTTCCACAGACAGAATCTTTCACCACTTCCACTATGCCCCGAAGAGGCACTTTTTTTCCCCCCAAATGAGCCAAATCAAGGAAGTCAGGACAGCAGAAAATTAGTCATTTATGTGTCAGATTGGTTTCCAGTGAAACCCACTCACTGCAGAAAGCCTTGGCTGAGCTGGAGAGGGCACAGGAACAGATTGCCTAGGGCTAGACGAGAGCAAGACCGTAACATGTAGAATCTGTCAGCCATTAGTCACACTTTGCGCAACAGAGAGGCAAGGGAAATAAACCCAATAGCTGTGCTAGCAAAGACTCCTGGGTAGGTCTTCAGGGTAAGTGGGTTCAGTCTCCACACACGGCTGTATCCCAACATATCCATCCTGGATGCTATTTCCAGGGGTGGGGATTTCCATGCAGCTCCCCTCTGCACCTTCCTAAATGTAATTTTGTGCGAGGCAGTTTTCAGCCATGTCAGCTCCCTGACATGTTCCACTGTGCAGCCCTTCAACCACTCGAGTCGGTCCAAGAAAGGAGACAGGAGAGAGACAGGGTAACCCTATGTAGGCAATACACTACTGACAAGTGGGTTAAGGAGGAAATGAAGGAGCATGGTTCTTCCTTGACTCTAGAACAAGAAAATGGGGTTTTCTTTAGGGGAGTCTCCCATGCATAGCCACCATTCAGATTTTTTTTTTTATTTAAAAGCCAATAAAAACTAGATCCTAACAAAACTATATGCTTCTTGCCACAGCTCTAGTCTTACCCCATTTTCAGTGATTTCCTCAATTCTGGAGCAGGAAGGCTGTGCAGACCCACAGGACAATACTACCACCACCAGACACATTTAGAAAGCTTTTAGTGTACAAGACAATACATTTTCAAAACAAAACACACACATTCACCCTCCACAAAACCAAACAGATCTACAGTGAAACTGAAGGGCTGTGTCTGCAGGCTTTCTTATTAGGGAACTGACTGCAAATGCAAAAGGGCTTGTAATCAATAACACATACAAATTCTCAAGGACCTGTTACAGTGTTTTCCAGGATGATTTTAAAGGATTGTGGAAATTACAAATACAGGTGTCCTGCATAAACAATTTAATTCATTTAGTTGAAGGTAGGGTGTAAAACAAGACTGCTATGCTCCATTTTCCAAAATAACTGCAGGGACTATCCCTTACCTGAAAGCTTCTATTAACTGGCACCAACTGCTCCAATATAATTATAACCATGATGTCCATCAGTTGATTAATTTAATTTAGTTTTCACATCTGCAAAGCAGTAACTTACTGGCTTAACATCGGCAGTAAATTCTTTCATACAAAGCTCAGGGTATGTCCTGAGAACACCTCACAGTAGCCCACTTCAAACCCCAGAGCACCAAAGGAAGGTTTGGCTTTTCCACACTCTCATCCCTGCCTTCCTTTTACTATCCAACTACTCACCATTTTCCGAAACAGCAAGGAGAAAAACTGAGTCAGTTTTAAGACCCTTAAGCTGTGACTTTCATAGCTTTCAATCAAATATTAAAGGTAACCTTGAGTTTCAACATTTCTGGAGTAAACCAGCCATCTCCTAGTTGCTCATCAAGACCTGACCTGTCCTGAAGTTACGAAAATCTTTTTTGTTGTTGTTGTTGTAGTTGTGTCTCGATTACAGGGGTGACTTTGTCTTTTCCAATCTTTTTTCCATTCAGAGAAGCACTTCCTAGTAGGTAAAGTTTTCAGAAAAAGACTGGTGGACTGCTATGGAAATCAAATGCAACGCTGACCAACAGTTCACACGAACACAGCGAATCAAGGACTTCTGATTAAAAACCAGATTCTTTAGTTTTAAACAAAGAATGTTTGGGATGTTGCTGTTTGGTATTTTTATTGTGTGTGGACTTGGATTATTCCCCCCCATTTTATAGAGGTGACTCTTGCATACCAAGGCAGGCATTCTCAACGATGGCAGTGGATGCCCTGGCAAAAATATGGCAATAAAGCAGAACTGGTAAATCTTAGGTAAATACCCCTTTTAGAGATCACAGAAAAGAGGAGAAAGAAGGATTCATCAGTACAGGTACAGCCAAGAAAACACTTTCCCAACAACCATCCTGTATTAAAAAGAAACCAATTATACTTGCAAGTCACTTGCAGAAAATTTTAATAATTTGCCAAATATACAGCTATTAGAATTACCCTAAATATCACTCATAATTAAGTTACAAAAGTTGGTAGATAGCATAGTACAATGTTCTATAAAATAAACACATGTAAAATTAACAATACCCCCTGCAGTCCAATAATGGCAAAGAATAGCAAATGAAATTACAAACACATCCAAATTACAGATCGAGCGACGGCTTTAGACACTGGAATCAAAGAGCTGAGACCAGACTAGACACATTCACCCATCAAACATCTTTAACGCCAAATTTTTAAGAACAGTTAACACCACCACATCAGCTGCAATTTCACATGCTTTCTTTACCTTCCAGTATAGTTCCCAGAGTATTAAAGTGCCTTTGTGCACTCTAGTTCCATTTATAGTCGGGTGCAACACACATCACATTTGGAGGTTACTTCATAGATCACTTTTTAAAAATAAAATATCTATTTGAACCAATGAACACAATTCAAACTCAGGTGGTTTTAAAGTACCTTTGTTCTGACTATTTGCTGTTGAACATCATGTAACAAACTCCAAACAAATGGGGCCCATCTCCACAAAACAAGAGCACAGCAGCAGGTATTTTTGAAGTGTGTTTTCTGCTGTACAACCCTTAGCTTTCTCGTTTCGTCCCCTTTCAGACACTGCTCAAATAGTTATACTTGTCCTTCGGATGACAGTCCTCTCTGCAGGTTTCGTTTAAATTGCTAAGACAATAGAAAAGGGGCAGTATTGGCCTGTGGCTATGGAGGTGAATCTGCTTGCCAGCTAACACCCTGCCACGGTCTGTTGTACCTCAACGAACATGCCCAGTGTATTCTCCCAGCCAGATACTGTAATACTTGCAGCCTTTGGGTCTGACCTGTTGCCCACACTGCAGATCTGACCAGGTATCCGACTCGGGGCTCTGTATGAACTTTCACCACTTCCCACTACGCTACCTGCTTAAAACACAACCCTATTAATTCCAGAAAGACAAGGAAAACTTCACGCAGTTTGGCTGTCACTCACCTTGCCCCCAAAATGCCCTCTTCAGATCACAAAGAAGTTTTGTAAAGCCTACAGCCCAGACTGCCATCCAAGCACGCTTTCTCCTAACATTCCATTCCAACTCTTTCATGGGAAAGAGTACAAAAGGGAAGTTGCATTTCCCACAGCATTTGAGGCATTTTAATGGTGTTTTTCAATACCTTAAGAACAGTTATGTGGCATGAGATTTTAGGAAACAGAAATTTTACTTTTACGTCACTCCATACAGAAGGTTACCAGTGGCAAGGGACAACAAAGGCACTCAGAAGGACAGCTTACTTGGAGGAAAAAAAATAGGAGGGAGGATGGACACCTGATCATAACGTTAAACAGCAGATGTGGATGTGAGTTTCTATCCTTCCTATACTTGACAGTACAGTAAAATGATTTTAAGCTCAGGCTGTGAACACCCCCACCTGACATGGCCAGCACAGGCGATGCCTTCTTCTCTTCGTTGCTTTTACCTGTGAAAAGGCCCTTTTAAAATACTGCATAATCCAGACTGGGTTTGGTAGGAGCTCTCTGCAGGTGAGGAAGTTTTACTGGGTCTCTGGGTGTATAATACACTAACACTACTTGAAGTATCATGTACACTAAAGTATTTCAATAATATCTGCACTCTGTTAAACAAACTGGAGGGGATTAGTGATTTCCTGATCTACAGAGTGCTTTTAAAGTTCTCCACTGAACTGTAGGGTTATGGAAAAGAATGGTCTGACTATGCTTTACAGCTGAGAAAAATAGAAAAACAGTACAAGTTTGTGAATCACATACAAATAAAGTCTCCAGTTCATAAAATGATTTGATTAAAATACTTTAAATATTTCATAAGGGTACAATAATTTCCAATTGTAACCTATGCAACAAATTCCACCCATCTCCAAAAATACCATATATGTAAATGCTTTTTTATAAAACTTTATATAATTCAAGCTTTCATTAAGTAAGCCTATACACAATTCTCACAATCACCTAGGTAGAAAGTCTTCAGAGAAGCATGTTCTCAGAGAGTACATGAATAACAATGCTTCCATGAATCTTCCCTTCTCATAATCAATTCTGCTAAATCAAACTCTTATTGCTTAAAATCAAACCAGACAGACTTCATCAACGACATCAGCACTCAGATATACCACACCAGGCTGGGGAAGGGACCTGCTTTCAGCTTTATGAGACAGAAATACCTGTAAGTCTTGTTACCATTTCTGTAAAGATTACCACTACACTGCCACCTGCCCTGTACGCTCCGCGCAGAGGACAAAAGAGGCATCACTGGGAGGGAGACTGATGACAATGCATATGTTTAGTGTCTCCCTGTTCATCTTCTTACTAATTCTCTATCTGTTTAATAATTTCTGGGAATACATCTCCAACCATAACTGAAGACAATCTGCTCAAAGACACTAGAAACACCAAGTCTAAAATGTGCAAGAACAATGTGAATATAACACCTTTGCAGGCTTAAATTCACAGCTGGCATTACGCCAAAACACCTCTAGAGCAAGCTTTATTTACACAACTTCCAATTAAAAATACTGTTACCTTTCAAACTACATTTTAAATTAACAGAAATACATCCATAATAACTACTGGTAAAAAAAAAAAAAAAAGATAAAATTATTTTATTTTTTTATTCAAAATATTCTGACAGTTTAACAATATTCCAGGTGCATTACAAACACTGCCAAAGTCAACACAACAATCAATACTTAGAGAGCATTCAAACACTGAAGACATATCTTAAAGCATAGACAGGAGAATGCGCTTATATTAAGAGCTTACAGATCATTTTCCAATGACTGAATTCATTGAGGCAGATGTCTGGTTTCTCCAGCACAAAATGGATTAAAATCCAGAAGAGATGAATTACAGAGGACAAAGATTCAGATGTATAAATGCTTTCCCCTGTATTTTCTATAAAACACTGTAACTTTATCATACAAGGCCACTACCAGCTCAGACTACTCTAGTGTTGACCATTTACAGGATAGAACAACAAAATCTTAACAGAGAAACCAGCATCAAAGCAAACAAAACCAAAAACTCTTTCCAGAATATGGCTTAAATTAGTTCATGGAGAGTTGGGAATATATTCTATGTGGTGCAATGAAAATACCAGGTAGAAGAACATACTTTCTCTTACTGATATTTTCTCCTCGGCCTTGATTTGCATAAAGCTGTCAACAAAATGACACTGCCCCTCCTGCAACCATCTTTTCCCATGCTTCAAAAATATTATGTTCCTGATAAGACTGGTTTCATTCTTGAATGTATTGGTCAATATTAGCTCTGAAGTTTAAACCATGTAGTTCTACACGTAACACACCACTGCTTCCAACCACTCCAAGTTCTCAAATAGACCTAATATTTCAGCTTTACTTAAAACAGTGTATTTGCTTGAAACAGTATTTATCTCTTTCTGATATAGAAAACATATCAAATAAAGAACTTGCAAAGACACGTACACAAATGCGTGCACAGTGCAGAACAGCATACAGAGAGAGCAGCCAGGCCATAGTGTCACCTGAAGTCCACATGTAAAAGATGTACATTTCCAATGATAAAGTCCATTCTAAGAAGCTTCACTTCTGGGACTTGCTTAAAGTGTTACAGTCTTGCTGTGTGGATGGCAAGACTCATTCTTCCCAACTTTTTGTATAGCTGACTATACACACCTGGTAGCCACATCCACATACACAGCATACAGAAGCAAGACACCGAAAATGCTTTGGATACATCATCCTGATCTCAAACATTCTGTATGAAAGCTTGATTTTTTTCCTGTGGAAAAATAGGAAGTGGGACAGCTTTCAAATCACACAGCTTACTTGTGCGCCATTAAAAAATAATAATAAATAAATAAAAGAGCCGGCTTCCTTAGCCCCAAGTAAGAGAGCCACAACTCCACTGCAAACACAGAGGTACAGCTGCTTGCTCCAGGGCTGAACTGGATCTTTGCAGTAAACGGTCCTTCACCTCTATTGCTCCTCATTTCCAGTCAGTGCTCTCCAGCAGTGGAAATGTGAAACACTTGTTGCAAAAAATGCAAGCAGCAAAGGGCTAGAGGAAATCTCTGTATGCTTACTCAAAACACTTTGTTTCCCCATTCAATTAGCTTGCTTCTAAAACTTAATGTTTTCGAAGAAGGGCCATCGGAACAAAGGAGTGAGGCATTTTTTTTTAGTCACAACATAAGAGATTGACTAAACCTCCTAAATCAAATTAGCTGCTGGAACATCTCCTGTTCATGTTCTTTTACTCTTTCTTAGGAACAGTTTCTGTAGCAATTGTGCAGTTTAAGCCTGTTAGGGTATTTTACTCCAGCATTTTCTTAGCACCTCAACACAAGTTATTGTTGTAGTTTGTCCGTGGTAAACATCGGCTACAGACAACCACTAAGAGGGGAAGTGCCCACAGCAGGGTTGAAAGGACAGCAATACTGTCCCATGACATCAAAAAGCACTTTTTGATATGCTGGCTTCCAGCTTAGACTACTGACTCAATGGGATCGCTCTCAAAGCAGGGTTAACTCCAGTTATTTAAACACAGTAAACACAAGAGAGCAGTATTGAGGACAACAATCCTGCATATTAGTTTTCAGTCCATTTTCTAAAAACCTGTTAATGGAGGTACGGCTCAGTGTCAAGGCTAAGTGGGTAAATGTTGTCTATGCTAAAGTCATAAGGAGAACTATCATAACCCTTGCTTATTGTACAGCTGCACTCCTTGGATTTAAGCCAATCATACACATTTCATTCTAATTTACCTATCCTGCTTAAACTCAAGTATCTTCATCCTTTCACACTCCCTAATTAACTATCAGTTATTTTCCTGAGTGAGATTATAAAAAGTTAAACCCTTCTACCAAAAGTACAAAGACAAATAAAATACAGAACAATAGAAACCCAGTTATACAGCATTACAAGTGCAGAAATTCTCCATGTTGTTACTCTTCTTTATCATTGGCCCCCAGTAAAAAAACATAGCAAAGAATTTAGTTATCCAAAATATTTTGAAGTACTGTGATTAAATTCTTCAGACCATAAATGTAGCCCTCATCCTTTGTGTTGCTAGGGAACACATGAGCAAAATCTATCATTCGGACTTCTACATTTGCACTTTCCTTGATGTCGGCTGGCATGTGACAGAAAACTTTTTCCAGTTGGGGTATAACGTTTCCATTCAGATGCTCCTGCGTAATGCACGTGCTGCTTTTCCACATGTTGTCTTGCTCCAAGTTTTCAACTTTTAGTGAGAGTTGACTGTGATGCCTCTTTGAGTATGCCTTTTTGTGAAGTGCATAAAATTTGGACAAGCCTTTACCTACAGAGGCCTCAATTTTTCCATTCTCTGTAGAATTTATTACGTGAATATTATTATTATACTCCAGTACGTCTCCACCTGATAACAGTCCTTTGGGCACTCCTCCCTTCTCTGCCAAGGTGACATCCCCCAATCGCATGGTTGGTGGCTGACAGGAACCTTCGTAAACAAACAGCAATGAGCTCGCATAAAAGTTAAGTTGCTTCTGGCCTTCAAACCACTCCAAAATTTTTTCAACCTTCTGAATGCTGGCAGCAATCACATCTTTTCTCAAGCAGTACCCACTGTGGAAAAACTTTGAGATGCCTGCAAAAAAATGGACAGATTTGGGGATTATTTTCACCTGTGAAAAGAGACTTTTTTATTTCTTTTGGGGTGAGAATAGGTCTTGAGGAGAAAAAACAGACAGCATTCACATAACAACTGACTGAAAAGAAACTACATCAGAAATGAACCACAGAACTCTGATATCTTCGGTCACCTCACCTGTGTAAGGCCTGCTGTGTAATACTACAGACTGGGTTTGGATTGTAAGTAAACTAACTAATCAATGTATAAATCAGTAGACAAACAAGGTTCCCGCTCCCCAGCAAGTATCTGGACTGGGCAAGTTCAGGGCAGGAATCCATTGAATTCTCCAGGGACAAACAAGCTCAAGCAGCTCTTCGTCATGAGAGCCAGAGCTGACAAATTAGTGCCAGCTTTGGAGAGAGGTGTGTCCTTCTGTCCCTTAGTGGGGGACAGATGAATAGATGTCAATCAATAACTACTTTGAAATAGTTATCATCAAACAGCCATAATGGCAGCATTTTTATTTATTGTTACTTTAGAGCAACATGTGGATTTACTTCAATCAAGAAGGTAGCTTAGATCAAAAGACACCTTTATAGCAGCTCTCTAATTTAAAAGACAGGACATCTTTACAGAAGACAACTAGAGATAAAAATACACATATTATAAAAACATTGAATACTTCTAAAGGATTTCTAGTTCATTATAGTTTCAAGGCTGCAAAGAAATTTATTTCTACCACTATTGGCCCCTTAGCAGTAGTAAAAGACGGTACGCTTCTAAAGTAGTACTAAAGAGCAGTAGTGATGAGGACATTCCTATAGTTTATACCACTGTTACAGCCAAGTGGAAATTTAATTTAGGATCAACAGGTAGTTCACACGATACAGGAAACAGCTAAAGACCCACCTGGCAAGAGGAGGGAAAAAAAAGGATTTTTAAAATGAGAACACACAGACTACTTTTCCATATAGTTCTATAAATAAGTAAATAAATGAAAAGTATCCAAGAGCACTAAATTCTCACACAAAAACTCTCTTACCATCCTTTACTGTTTCCTTTGTCAAGCTCCTTCCATAGTGCTGGTTTTGTGTCTCATAGCTGTCAGAAGAGACATGGTAAACCTGCAAGAAAGAAGGAGGGAACTCTGTACTTGTTTGGAACCACCAATATTTCTGCAGAGCTAAGACACCTTACAGACAGGCTTACAAAACTCTTGGAACCGTTTAGCGCTCGCGTACTTTCACTTGCAGCGGTCAGCACTGCCCTCTAGTGCTCTGATCTGCAAAATCCTTCCCTTGACACTTCGGGGTCTAAACCACAGCTTTCCTGCATTAGAAAGACACCACGTCGGCAAAGAGCAACATACCCGCTTCGGGAAAACATTGTGTATGGCACCTGCTTTACAAACCAATGCTACGACCTGAAACTATCATATTCCTACCCACATTACTATGAGTATTAAGTCAGTAAGACATAAGATGATAAAAAACACAATGCAATTAGTTTGCACTTCTCAAAACTAAAAATATTTAGTGCAACAGGAAAACCATAAGAAATACTGTGATGTGACCAGGAAGACCCAGCTCCATGCGACCCATTGGAAACTATAAATGTTGAAACGAATGAGGTTATATGAAATAAATACCAGCAGCCGAGTGAAAGCTTGCTTCTAGCCTCAATAGCAGTACATCAGCTCTCGCCTGAAAAGGAGGCAACTCATTCGGGTACGGTTTTGTCCATATCAGGAATTGTACAAGCTTAACAACTAAACTCAAAAGTGTTTTACAGAGAGACACATTTTCTCTCAAACTAAAATATGTTCCATAGTAGAATCATGACAGCCAGCCAGGCCCAAGTACAATTTGTTTATGAAAGTGTAGACAATTCTTATTTGCAGAAATAATGGTGTTACCAAGAAGGCAGTTGTCTCTGGCAGAAACTTTTGTGCTTGGCAATTGTTCAGACCACCCAACCCTGCAGCACCCATCTGGGCTGCAATGCTCTGCCCCCCCTTCACCTGCCATAAAAAGAGAGGATTCCACAGGAAGCAAGTCAGGGAGCACCAGTGAGGCGCCTGCCCCCTTGCTCTGCCTTTGGGGGCTTTTTCTTGCTGTAGCCTACAGAAAATCCAGGACAGTAAAACATCAGTGCACAAAAAGGAGCGGTATGTAAACAATAATCACAAATAAAAGAACTCCCTGTTTTAACTGCAGCCCCGCAAAACCTCTCCTCCCCATCCAAACCACAACAAGCACAGTATGAAAACACAGGCCCGTAACTTCTGCTTTGCAAAGTAGCTGGGAAAAGGAGTCTCAAATAACTCTTCCTTTGACAAAAAGGACAAAAGTAATTAAATTTAGGGTCCTCAAGGAAGATAGATCATAATGTGCAGAAACTGACTTAAGTCATCAACCATGAATTGAAGGGACAGTAAATAATTCTGGTTATTCTAAAGCAACAGTAGTTGTAAATTTGAATGTTTAAACTCACTTGGTAGCAGAGATGTTTCCCACTGTTATCAATCCTATTTCCACTGTTATAATACTTAGAGAAACTGAGACCATGATGTCTGTAACTTGCAAAAATGCATGGCAGAGCTGAGTTCTTCTAAATCAGCATCTGACAAGGGTGACTTTGGTTTCACAAAAGCAACAATTTTTCACCACTTTATTTTTTTTCCCCTCTTTCAAGGCACACAAAAGAGGCACAGCATGCAACGTATGAGCCCAAAGATTGCTTGTGTAAATCTTTCAGGTACCAAAATTACTCTCAAATACATACAAAAAGTTTCAAGAACTTTTTAAATTTAAAAGAGCCACAAGTCAAAGGGAATTAATTAAAGCAAAAATAAAATTAAAAAATAGGAGAGGATCAGGACTCTGATGACTACACCTAGGTCTTCACTAGCTGTGTCATCACTTAAATAATAATGAACGTTCTCATTTAGTTGGTCTAGGGGCAGCTTCCACCATACACCAGCACTGCAGCACACTCCCAAACAAATAATCTTGTTTCCCAGAACCTTATCTCTTCCCCGTAGGAGCTAGCAGTTTGTGTGACATGGGCACTTGCTCAAAAATGATGATTAAGATCTGCAAGCTCATTCTGTTTTCTAGAGAATCGCTGCAGCAGCACATCAGCCCCTGTGCTTCTGAGCTAGGTTCCCTGTGAAGCCACCCTAGCTTTTCCCGTAGTCTATGCAAAACCATTCCCCCAAAAGGCTTTTCCATATAGGTTAAAAATACCCAAGGCAGATGTGTGTATTCTGTGTTAACAGTGCTTTTTTAACTATACAAAATGGTCACTGACTAACTGTCAAGTCCCACACACATACCACCAGGGTAACAGATACATATTTAACTACCTTGTGAACAAGCAAAGACTCAGAACTCCCTTGGTTAACCAATGGGCTTGGCTCAGACAGTAATACTGAAAGAGAACGTGTGTAGGTAATGATGAAAGTGTTCTCCATGTTAGCCAGAGAGCTATCTCATAATACCGCTTCAAGCCTTCTCTCAACTGCACAAAGTGACTATTTGAACCATTCCTTGAAAACCTCAACCAAATACAAACTAAGACCCATTCTGAAAACAGAGGAACAAAACCCCAAGCTCTAGCAGAAATTAGCTTTCACCAGTTCTTGCTTCACTCTCACCTACCCACCCCACACCCCCAAACACAGTGATGGATGAGCTGCACAGAAGACTAAAATCGACTTCCTAGTCTACAGACCATGCTTTTGTTCATGCTGTCACAGCTACTAATCTGCTGCTAACCCTTCCCAAAAGCATATCTGCCTTTGAACCAACCTTCTTCTGTATCCCTCTTGTTACAGCTGTCTGCACTAGCCCATTTCTGTCAAAGCAATGACAAGATAAAGAAGTCAGACCTGTAACCTTAACAATGGGCAAGAAATTATTAGACAGGAAAATGTTACTTCTTGCCTACCTGCCACAGCTTGTTACATGTTTGCTTTGTATTCATGAGTTTCACTGTATAGTGCAAGACAAAACTCCCAATATGATCCATAAAACATTGCCTTCAAGACATCTCCTGCTTTATCAGTGACTTTTACACATTCTTACTACACAAGACCTGAGCTGTTTTGGTTGACAATTCGGAGGCTCTTCCTTGTGCCCTACAAGCAGCTCCCATTCCTCAGGTTTCTGCATACACAGAACTGCAACCTAGCATGCTAACAGATTCTGGTTTTTAATTAGTACTAGTAGGGACTCCATATGGACAGCACATCAGAAATTCAGATAATTAACTGTCAAGGGAAATTATCTCTTCAGACTTTCTCAACCTGCACTTGGCCTTTTCTTCCCCCCCAAGGTGTTAAATTACTGTTGCTTGCATACGCACATGTATTTTTATACCTGTTCTTCAACTACAATTAGTTCATCCGACATTCTTCAACTGAAGGGAACCTTGAGCTAAAACAAAAAGCTGGTCCAGTGTGATCTTTATAAAAGCACCATCCTCGCAAGATCTCAACTGTGAGGTACACCATGTGGAAACCTTTAACATAAAGCTGAAGACTGGACCGTGGAAAAGTAGTATCAAATGTTATGTAATGTTGTTTACAGTAATTCAGTACAGACTTCCATGGTGAGGCAGAAAACAACACATGCTGTTCAAATGCTTATCTGTGGCAATTCCCTAACTTCAAGAAAGTACAATTTAAATACATATCAAGACTAGCCTGTTTGGTAGAGATACTGCTAGCACAAATAAAAATCTCTAAGTAACTTGCAGAGATCTTTCACATCTGCAAAAAAAGTTAACTTATCCACATCACTGAAACTGGTAGGGCAGATGTATCTTGAGCATGCACACAGCGTACTACAGAGGGTACCTGCAGAGCAAAGGTTAACTTGACTGCATGCATGATATGGACTCGTGTTGCTGATATTCCCAAACTTGCTGGTGCCTGGGTAACAGTTTCCCATAGAGCTTTCAGTGCCCACCCCAGCACCCCCACATGCCCCACGCATGCAGCCTGGGCCCTGCTCTTCCATGAAAGCACAGGGAGATCAGATCATGCTCTGATGCTGAGGCATCCAGACATGAAAGGGCATAGGGCTGATCTGTCCACCCTTTGTATTTTTTCCATAAATATACTTATCACCCCTATCTTACATTCACACAAGCAAGAGCAAGCAAGTGTTTAAATATTACATAGTTTTCTGTGTAAAGCAAGGCACCTCCGCACTCATAACTGCCATCTGGAGGTCAGCACCCTGCCTGCTACCCAAACTGGAGCCACGCCAAAAGCGGGAAGTAAGCAGGCAGCACTCCAGCTAACCCGAGGATATCCAACTTCAGCATCAGTCCACCATCTTTGAAGGGGGCATCTCTAGCGCCAGGCCAAAACCCACATCCACAACTGGGTACCTTTTGCCTGGACCTCACGATTGGCCCTGTGTAAATACAAGGGCATGTCTGAAGAACTCGGGTTTCTCTGCAGTCCTCTAATCTTTCAGGGATTGAGTCTACCACAGTGGGAGACTTGAACACTGAGTTTTAACAAGCCTCGGTTTTAATTCTTTTCGAAAGAAACTAAAAAAAAGGATTTCAGGAAAAAGTAACAGAAAAATTATTAAATACATTCTCTTACTTGATACTACAGCTTTGTTGTTATGCTGTAACTATTACTCTGCTGAGAGCAGGCCCATTTATCTAAATCCATTTATCAAAACACACACACTGCCTTTGTTTCTTTTTTCTTTTCAAAAACTTAGTTGTTGCTAGACCACAAGTGAGGAAATTACACACATCCCTGCTTGTTTCTGGCATGAAAATTCAGCACAAGAAGGATGCATCCCTGCTCCCCAGTTTCTAAAACTATACTTACATATTACTCTCTGGTTTGTTTCTTTGTTCTTCTGATATTCAATAGAATGCTTTATATGATTAAGTACACCACCAAATGCTCTGACAATCTATATAAAGTTTTAGTAAGAGCCTTACATAAATTGTAGAATGAAATTATGTTGAAATTAAATCAGTGAAAAAGCAGACCAATAATCTCCTAAATAAAAGAAGCAACGACACTGCAGTCAAATCATGAATCATTTTAAGGGTAGCTTAATATACAATTTTGGACTCCCAGAACTTCCACAGAGTACCTCATTAGAATAACTGTCTTTTATGCCTCCTTTTTCATATAATAGGGAGGGAAGAGAGGCAATCTCTCAGCTCATCCATCATCAGCGTTTTCCTAACATAGAGGAAACCTTATCAGCCATAAGGACGCAAGCAGACCAGCTGTCATATACATGATGAATCTTTCAAGTAAGGAAAAATGCTGGAAATAACGTGCCAGGGTACCCATCTGCTAGAATTTGCCCAAGAGAGTGATAGATGAATCTCCCAAATTCCACAAATGAAGTACTTCTGAAACACACCCTTCAATCCACTCACAGATACCAGACTCTGAGGAATTGCTGCTTCAGTTCCACAGCACAGATTCAGAGCCCTCAGGTGAGAAACAGGTGAGTCAAACTCAACTGCAAGAAGTAGGGAGTGAAAGTGAAACGAGAAAAGCAGAGGAGTAACAATGCCAGCACAGAGAAACCAACCAGTGCCATGGGTCACTGCTCAGTTCAATCACTGCAGACATGTATTTCCAGACTTTGGGGGGGCTTGCTTGTTTGGAGGTTAGGGGTTTTTTTTCAGGGTTTTTGGTTGGTTTCTTTGGTTTGCTGTGGGTTAGGTTGGTTTGGTTTGCTGTATTTTGGGGGCGGGGCTGTAGGTTTTTAGTTTGTTTTCCTGTTTTCTTAAACCTCATTAAATTAGACTTACAACTGTAAAACACCCAGTTCTCCACATTTTTTACTGTGGAAGAACATTAACACTAGATGCAGGATTTAATAGCTTTGTTGTTCCTCCTTTCCTAAATCTTGTTACTAAGACATCAGAACTTATGAAAATTTCCACAATACTAGAAAGGGTTCATAAAGAACTCATAAAACAGACTTAGGTAGAGACCGTTTTAATACATCTTTCAGGAACATGTGCTGTAGATAAGGAAACTCACTTGTAAAAACAGCTCTGATGAGGTATCTGCATGCAATAGTTCATACGCACAAACAATAAAAGGAAATGATGGATTAACTGGTAAAGTTAGGCAATCACTAGTTTGTGCTTTAAAAATATGCGTCGGAAATATTGCAGATTATGTTATATTGCAATCAAGATGTTCTGGAAGAAAAAGAAAACCTGCAGAAATCAGGAACTGTCAGTTCTAACTGGATTGCAAATCCGAACTGAGATCACAACCTTCACATTCTGCTTGTATTCGCTAGCATACAAAATACTCTATTTTTATTACTGCACACTCTGTGAAGATACCTCTTAGGTATTTACATGTCTACTACTGAAACCATATTGCCACTTGATTTTTTGCTATTGCAACCATACCTTAGTTTCTAACTTCTATTTAAACTTTCACCACTTCCATAACGGATTTATGTCCTCATCTGTTAACGAAAGGAAACTCTCCACTAAACAAGAATCAGGGTTTTAACCAATGTTATTGAAATTACTGTATCGTCTAAATGTGTTTCCGTGCATTTATTCTGTCTATTCAGTGCATTAAGATGAATATAGTTTAGCACATGCCAAATGCCAGAACTATGTACACAGATCAAAAGCTCTGCCAGATAGAAGACTTACTTCCTTTAAGGCCAAACCATACATATTTTATATAGAAACAGATGTCTGCTTATTTACCAGTGTATAACACAAAGCTGTATTGATGGCTTTTAGTGTAAAAACCTACTATGAATAAATTTGGGGGTAAGAAAACACCAGTAATACATTTTTGCATGTATCTCTTCATGACAGCTTATATGACGCGTGCTTTAAAAAAGCCATAGATAACTACATTTTCTATTATTCCTGGTCCTCTTTTTCTTGCTCTTCTAAAATAGAAGCTTGCTAAGCAAGCCCACTTCCACGTTAAAAATAAAATAGAATGGAGAGATTAAAACCAAATCCCTCCAACTTTCTGAATCGTGCTACACCATGCTTTGTCCAGCAAAGACTAGCAACCTTTACCTAGCACATTAGCTGTTAAAGGCAGCAAATGCCTGTACAGGAGAGCAATTTACATTATGACCAGAACCTTGCAAAAAATAAAGCAAGCAGACAGGCAGAAAATAACCCATAACCAAAAGGCAGCAAGCTGAGCAGAGAAATTGCCTTGTGAATTTAGACTTTGCTAAGCGTTGCATGAGAGGAGGAGGTACCTTTTGAATTCTTTTTGGAAAATAACCTCCAACATGCAATTTGGTACCAAAAGCACAAAACAAACCTCATCTACTTAAATACTGGACGGGAAACTGCATTGCTTAGGGGAACCATTATATACACAGTTTAAATTAGGAGCTGAAAGAATCTGTGCAAGAGGGTAAAGATGCCAATAAATGACAATGTTAGAAACAATAGGCACAAGCAAAAATACTGTGGAAGCAAGTGTTCATTCCTTTTGCACTGTCATGAAACAAAGGATGTTAAGTACATTGTTTTACACATGAGATAAGAAAGATTATGTAACCACATAAACCAAATCCAAAGCTATAATCTCTAGCCTTCCTTCTCAATCTAAACTGTTTGACTGGCTTTTGACTCAACTCCCACGTTCTTTCTCATAGGCTTACATAATTGCTACTCATGACCACTATAATTTATAGCTGTAGAAGCTTATCTCAAGACAGAGTTAAGGCTGAGAGACTCGGCAATTAAGTATAAAACATTACAGAGATATTAGAATTATTTCAAACAATGGTGCAATCTGTGTGCTTTTGCTATCTAACAGCAAAGGGGAAGCTTATCAGTCTTCAGCCATTCATGCTTGTTGATGCAGAGCTTGAGAAGCCCTGGCTTTGTATATGCGAGAAGTAAAACAAAAATCTCACATCAAAAAGAAAGTTATTCCTGTGCCAATCATAGCAGAAAAAAGTACTTCAAATGCATTACATCAGGAATTCATTACTGAAATCAACACATTTTTGTTACAGGTCCACAAATTTTCTGTACAGCTTTTCTTTACACTCAAGTTTTAGAGTACTGAATATTGAATCTTTCTTGTCCAAGATAAGGAACTGTAATAGTGCTAGCATGGACATCTGCAGGGCCTTATCCATCTCAAACTAGCCCTCACCTGACGGTTGATCCTCAAGCAAGTATGCACCAAATAGGTTTATCTTCTGGTGGGAAGCTTTTTTAAATGCAGAACATGAACAGCTACTTACAACTACATGCATCACCTCAGAGAGCTAACTTGCTCTTCCTTAAATAGGAAAATTACATTAAAATTATCTTTATATTAAAAATAGAGATTTTTTTTTTAAAAGATACAGCTCATGATTAAATTATTACAAAGATTGGTTCAGTATGTAAATCTCTGGGAAAAGCCTAAAAGCCAAAACAAAAAAAACACTTTGATAATTTTAAATATCTCCTATGCGAGAACTGACAGAAGCTACATTCAGTTTTAAATAACTATAGTCTGTTCCAACTCCTTTCTTGTATACATATACAGAACCCAAGTTGCAAGTAGATTCCCAGAAGGCGCACAGCCAGGTTAAACACTTGTTGTGAACAAGAGCAGTGTTTTGGAACATACTTCACACAACAGCTGATACCAGTACTACCAACATATTCACTTAACACTTCATTTACGTAAAACTCAAGAGGGTTGTCATTTGCTAGAAAAACTAGCTGCTGTATCTGGTGTGGAACAAGAGGCCACAGCATAAGCTGAATCTGAAAACAAAACAAGTTCTTACCCTCATGCCAAGTACCAAAAAGCCAATCTCTTCCATCAGCGGGTACTTGCTGACCTGCTGTTGTATCTTCTCAGCTGAAGCATACGGATCATAACTTTTCTGACCTATTTTTACATCCATTATGCAAGGCTTTTTAAACTTACGGGTCACATCTTCCAGTTTTAGATACGTATCTGTTAAAAAGACAAGACTTGTGTAAACAGCAAATAATTACATAGTTTCTGCTGAGCTTCTGTGAAAGAAGAATATTTTAAGGCTTAAGATCACATGAGTTAAGAGTCAAATTTGTCTCTGAACACAGACTACATCACAGTCATTGACACCCACAGAATCTGTTGGCATTAAATTCTAAATGCCTTATTGTTTAAAAAATTGTATATAATTAAAGTGTGCTAACCTAGCACTCAAATTCAAACTACTGCCCAGATGAAATTCATGAGTAGCTTTTATTAAGCCATTAACATATCTCAAATAGCATTAATAATCACATACAAATGGAGGATACCATGCTGGTTTTGCAATGGAGATAGTGCTTCCTTTCTGTGTGAAAGGGCTAGAATTAAAATGGCATTTTTCTTTGTGTCATTTTAAAAATTAAATTAACATTTCAGAGTCCTACCCTATAGGGGCCAAAATCCATCTCATTTTTCTTCTTTTTATCCCACTCCCATCTGAAATCATTTCTCATGGCACACCTTTCTGGGAAAACACTCCTCAAATCCTAGGGCTGCCTTTCATCCATTTCCAAAAGCCCCTTTGGGAGGGTGGGTGGATCAAAAAACCCCAAGCCCTTGGAGAGCCTGGGGTTAAAAAGCAGTGTCTCAAACCTCGCCAAACTGGTTTATGCTCTTCTCCAGTGCAGGTAAGAGACTATCACCAACATGATCTATAGAAACAACTCTCAGAACACAACAAAAAAAACAGACTTCCAGTAACTGTTTGATTTGCACACAACCCTTGCACAGATCTCCAGTCCTTCCCCAGGCATGACATACGCCATGACAACACAAAGCATTAACACAAGTCTAATTTTTCATAGCAACTTCTGCAAATCTACCTATTATCAGTCACAAACTTCACATTAAAAGTCTGGTTTTCTTTCAAGTACAGTCTATTCCATGCGTGTAGTTGTCTTTCTTTAATGCAATCTGAACAGGCAAGCCCAACTTATTATTCCCCATTCCTGCAGCATAATCTAAAATGGGACTGCCAAAGAAAGCAAACCAGTCAAAGCTTAAAAGAGAAGAGGGATCAAGTGTCTTGTTTTGATAACTGTACAGACAGGTAACAAAACCAGTTAGAGCGATGGCAAAGGGAACAAGCAATGTTCCATTTCCACTTAAGTGGAAACCCTTCATGATAAGAAATAAAAGGGCTCTTGTTCGTTAAATAAGTCCTACCTAGAGCCTCAAGTCACCATCATGATCAAAAGTTCCAATTTCCCAGTACACCAATCTGAAATTAACTAACACTGCAGAGGTACATCCAAGTTAAAGTAACACATACTTAACTTTGAGAAGCCAAAGGCAGCAAACATGCTTGATATTAGCTCACTAGATATCCTCTAAGGAAAAGCAGGACAAATACAGAATACACTTCCTGGTAGGGAGGTTATCACCTGAAGTATGGGCACCACTTTTTCTATTCAAAGATTTTACACAAAGGTCTAAGTCAGACACCAGGAGAGTTTCGCAGGGCTTTGGAGAACCACTACTGAATGCAGGAGAGTCCATGTAACCTGATAGCTGTCTATTATTAAAACAAAAATTGTAAAAGTCTAAGCGTCACCCTTCACACCTTTCCTTTTTGCATGTTATGGAAATCACTGTAATCAATAGATATGTGTCATCACTCTAAAGCAATCCAGAAAACAACAATTAAATGAACCTAAAGGGTTTTAGCACTTAGCTCTCAAACACACTGAGCCAGAGGTATGCTGTGGGAGGTAGGGAAAGAAACTAAATACAGAAACATCTTCGAAAATGGTTGCAATCCTTCACCACCAAATCCAAAATGCTCTGGAATATATCGTAAGCACCTCTGGACTCAAAGTGCTACAAATACAAAATTATACAGATTGCAAGTTACTGCAAATTATACAAATTGTTTAGATGCAATGTTTTTATGAACCCTAAAATATAACTGTATATAAAGTAGTGTAAAAAAAAAAAAATCTATTTCCACAATGCAACAAAAAGTGAACCCATAAAAAGTTTAAAAAGCAGAACTTAAAACTCCCAAAACCTAGCATACTTCCTGTCAGGAAACATGCAGGCAAGGCAGTCATGCTCTTCCCACCAAAGGCACTTGGAGAGCACCCATGCTTATCCACTGTCCTCTTCTCCACTAGTTCAAATCCCTCTTTTTAAGCATATGACACCAACATTCAGCAGTTTAAAATATTTGTTAATTTTTAGTTCCCCAACCATTTAATATTTGTTAAGCTACAATATCTCCCTTATTGACCTACTAAAAATGTAATAATTACTATTTTTAAAAGCATTAAAATAACTTAGGAGATAACACTAGCCCTGGGAAATACTAATTACTTGGCAAAGCCTGAGAATTATCCAGGAATGATTCATCTCTTGCACACTTTTTTGGAATTACTAAGTCTTCATCACTGGCTAACTGCTAGCTCAGAATTAAGACTATGTTACATCTGTTCAGTGCACACCCTTATTCTCAAAAAGCGTTTTGTCCTTGTGGGGGAGAGCAATGCCACCACAGTTGAAGCGTTATACCAAGTTAACAGAAAAATCCATCAAGTGTTTCTGCTTCATTTCTTCTGTCACTGTTCAGTTCTTATCTGCACCGTTTTCAAGATCTACAGTCTTCTGAAACAGACCCCAAAGCCACAATATCAGAACATATTTCACCTTTCAACACTTATTCCCACAATATCTCAAAGCACTGAGACTAAGGCAAACAAAGTAAACTTCAGATTCAGACATCAGAAGGTATCACTACTCTACCTTCTGAAGTAAGGCTCTGACCCCATGTGTCCTTCTCAAAGTCATCGAGTGCAGCTGAGCCTAGATAATCAGAGCACTCTCCTTCTTCTTTTGTTAAACAAAAAACCTGCAGATTTTTCAAGCAGTTCATATTTTCTAGATTATTATGTAGTAGACTGCAAACCCAAGATGCTTCTGAAAATCATGCATTTGCCATTTAAGACCAGGTTAAATTAAAATCTCCTTCAGAAAAAAGAATTTGTAATGATTTTTGTATCTTAGCTTTGGTATGTAATCCTAACTATTTATTACAAGGATTTAAACAAATCATTCCTTAGAGGCTTGCCCTCCCCCTTCTTGTATTTTTCAGTGGCAGGGAAGGAGGGACAAAGATGTGGTCTGACATATTATTTACATATTTTATTACAATCCCAAAGGAGATAAGCACATACATGTTGATGCATTCAGTCCGAACTGGAATCAGAAGTGACAAACTGAGGTGTCTGAATTCTTCTCATAACTTAAAAGACATGTCTCAAAACATATAAATGAGCAAGGAGAAGGCTCAGTTGCTCCCAGCAAC
>JAOEHY010028464.1:2171-26410 GCA_025447955.1 Psilopsiagon aurifrons
AATCTCCTCCTCTCTCTGAGCATTGCTTTTACACAGCACAGCTTTCCTCGGGCATCTCCTGCCCTGCAATCACGAGCTACCCAGCCCATTTGAGCAGCAAGAGGCCTCTCTGGGTACGGCTAAAGCTCATCTGTGGTCTCCTAAGTAAACATTGGCACTCTTCATGTGATGCAGCTAAATTAATTACTCTAATTCCACTACATTTGTAGCCAAGACACAAAGGTTCCCATTCCCTGCAGCTTACAGCCTGCTTCTCCCAAATGTGCCCCACCTGGGAATTGTCTTGAAGGAAGATCCAAGGAGCAGGAGCAGGGCAGTTGCTAAGAATCACTCCATGGGGTTGGCAAAGCCAAGTGGCCACCAAGTGTATGGGCATGAACCATCCACCACTGTGCTTGCAAACATCCCTGATCCATTTGGCTCAGTTGACAAAGAGCCTGCATGCGCAAAAGCTCTTGTGCTTTGGTTCTTGTTCCCCAGCCACCTCAGGTGTTGCATTAAGAGATGTTACCCCTCCATACAAACCTTATCTCAATTATATCCTTAGGTCATTCTGGCCGTAACAACACTACCATCCACTGCGGAGCTCACACTCACACACATCTCTGCCTGGGATGGGGCAGCCCTAAGCATGAGAAACCCTTCAGACGCTGACAGCTGAACCCCCTGAGCTGCCCCACAGCCTTCTCCAGCCTTGCAGGGAGATCACAGCTCCTGAAAGACAATCAAATGCAGACACCAGGGCTCAGGGTGAGACGTGCCAGGAGACCGGCAGCAGAGGCTGGGAGAGCGTGGATACCCCAAACCTATTTTCGTGTCAGAGCTCACAGCTGGGAAAGGGGGTGATCTGAGATGTGGGCTGGTATCTGATCCATCTTGCAGCATCCACCCATCTTGCAGTTCCATCCCTGAGCCAAGGCTGTCAGGAGAGTGGGGAAGCAGAGATGGAGCAGAGCTGGGAGCTGCCCCTCACCACCAGAGATGCTCAAACCCTTTCTGATAGAGTCATGAGGCTCCTTTGGCTGAGTGGATGAGAAGCCCCTACCCCAGGCTGGCACTGAAGAGCACCATACCCAAAAGAGCCCATCCGTAGCTGTGAAGGTCTCAGCCTCTGATCGCTGCTCTGGAGCTGTCAGGAGGAGCTGTGGATTCACCCACTGAGTGTGGAGTCTGAGCCAGTCCCACTCTTCTGCAAAGCCATAGATGTACATGGCCGTGGATTTCCAGATGAGACAAGGTAGTCTGGCTGACAGCAAGGTACAAAGGCATCCTTTGGACAGCTGATCTGTCATCCTTCCCTAACCATGAAGAAACCAACAGCACAAGGCATCGTAGGAAGATGCCAGCGAGTGGGAGGAGATTGCTTATCCAGGGAGCTAATTTAGCTGGAAGGAAAGGTTGCAAGATGTTCCCCTATCAAGAAAGAAAAATAGATATGCAAGAGCAAGATGCCAGCGGTTGATGTACCTGTGGGGAAGGAATGTGGATGCGTTTGATTTTAAGAAGCCAAAGCAGAGCTGGGGCAGATGCTGAACCCAGAGGAAAGGATGTTTCAGCCCAGGATTGAGAGGCAAAGGTTAGGATGAGGCTTGTAGAGACCTGGAAGCCACAGAGGTGAGTGAATTGTAAGCAGCACTGCTTTTAATCTGAGCAGAATGCATGGAAACGGATAATGTAATTGAAAGGGTTATTTAAACTAAGTATTCAGAGGGAAAAAATAAAGCATTGCAGGGAAAATAATAACACTTAACACTTGTAATGTGCTTAGCATCCTCAAAAACTGGTCAGCCATTAACTGATTGCTCCTCTCCTAAGTCCAAAGGCTAATAAAAAGGGATGGTTCATTTAGTTATTTCACAGCTGAGCTTCTCAATAAGGCATGAGGAATAGATCGCTGCTCTCCAACATGCTGGTAAATAAACAGTTGGAAGTAGGAAAATACAACAACATCTCAGCACTCGGTCACAGCTTCATGCTCAGCTCATTCCTGGAGCTTGTCCACGTCAGACCCCTGACACAGAGCTTGTCTGGAGTTCCGGCTGGGGAGCATAACATGGATGGGTCCAGTTCTCCCAACAACCCCAAAACTTGGTGTATCCTGCCCAGGAATTGCCCCTGTGCCAGTATCTACATGAACGGTGATGGGGCATCCACAGGGCAGGAATGTGAACTCTTCTCTGTGTGTGGATGTGTGTGATTCAGGCTCAGAGAGACCCTGGCTGTGCAGCCCTATTGCCTTGGCAAGCACAGAGGCTGGAGGGAGCAGAGCAGCCTTTTGAGCGGCAATGAAGACGCAGGTATGTTATGTTTGCTTTACTTAAACAGTAAACAGTTCCCTTTGTGTTTGATGAGCAAGCAATTCCACAAACACTGCAGAGGAAACGTGACACAGTTGCACCCTGGTGATTTCCAGCCTGTTTTCTTGAGAGTGCAGGAGCAGATAAGCACCAAAGAGGCTGCCCCACACATCCTCCCCAGTTATCTAGGGGTAGATGAGGGTCTGGGGGCTGTTCCTGGTCAGGGCAACAGGCAGCAAGAGGAAACTTTGATCAGGATGGAGCCATTTTATGAGTGGGGACCAATACAGAGATCATTTATGTCTAACCTGAAACAACCAGCATGGAGTTACAGAGCTTTGCAGAGCTGCTGCCAGTGCAATCTCTGCATGTACCCCAATCTGCCACTATTTCTCACTCACTTCATGATGGGTTTGGGCCTTATCAGCTTAGATACCCACTGAAACACTGGCCTCAACACTTGAGAGATAGGAAGGTGCCCAGATGCTCAGTTGCCACCATGGAGGTGCCCTATTTTTGGTGCAGGGATGCTCCAGACCCTGCTTTGCTGTTCCTAGAAGATGCTGAGGAGCTATTTCTTCACCTCACTGTTGGGTGATCCAAGAGGGGTCTTTCTGCTTTACAGAAGAGATGCACAAGTATCCATCTCTGAAAGCATTTGCTGGGCTAAAATACACCTACCCTAGAGCAGACCAGAGCGCAGAGCTGACCCCAGCTTTTCTGGGACATGCTCAGCAGCAGCAGTGCCATCATCAAAAGCCTTTGGTGCAGACAGGGGTTGAAGGATCTTACATTCCCTTTGGCTTTTTGCCCCAGGCACTGCCTCCTGCTCTCAGCCGTGGGCTTTGTGTTTTCTTTCTTTTTCTTCAGGTTTACCTCTTAAGTGAAATGTTCCCCATCTCTGCTGCCAGCATGGCCCCATGGACACTGTGCTGAGATGAGTCAGGTGAGCAGGAGGAGGTGGCAAAGACTCCTTACACGGCTGTTACCGCTAAGCACCTCTTCCCTGAGGCAGGTTTGGCTTGAGTGAGGTGCGTGGGTCAGGACTGATGATTTACCGGGCAGGATCCTCATTGTCTGGGGGGCCCTGGGGAAGATGCTGAATGAAGAGAAAGCAGCAGCCTTGCTGGGTTAATAACACACGTTTCTGACCAGGGTAAATTTGGGATGCAGCATCCCAGGCATCCCATGCTAGCTTCTGCTAAACACTCACGTACAGCTGGGTAGCAGATATATGGCCTGTGCAAGATACGGCTGCTTTTCCTCTGCCTGGTTTTGGCGTAACAAAGCCCAACGGGTGTGTATAAACAAAGTGAGCATCGCTCTCACTGGACCTCATGCATCATTTATAGCCAGCTTTTCCATGGCACAAGAAACATTTACATATGCCAGCATTAATTCCGAACACTGCTTCAAAGCCATCTCTGTCTAATGAACCCCGTGCGCTGCGCACAGCAAATTCCACCCGAAAAATAATTAGCAACACATGCCACCAAAGCATTACAAGGGGAATGCAGCTCACCACCTGCTGAAGCAAAATGAATGCCTGATTTATTTATTTCTTCCTACTTTTTAGCAACATTCAGGCGCTGACTCAAAGCTGTGCTCTGTTCTCAGCTTTGTAGGGCCCTGGGAAGTGTCACGTTCCCGCTCTGCTTTCCAGGCTAGGGCTGTGATTGATCTGGGGGTTTATCTGCTTTTCTTAGATGACTGGATAGAGCTGTGTAAGAGCCCATTGATTTCTCCATGCCAGGGGTGCCAGCTGCGATTCAGGGTGCAGGCAGCTCTACGTCCCTTCCCTTGAAGCTGCAGGAATCCCTGTCTTTTGGGATGCTGTCACCTCCAGAGCAGAGCCTCAGACTGACAGCTGGGAGCAAGAGAGGACACACCAAGTCTCACCCTGGTCTGACATTCCCAGAGAGCCTTTAACCCCTGACTAGCACCAGTCTAACTGATCCCTGAAGATTGGATCAGGAGATGAAGGTTCTGGTGCCTCTAGCAGCCATGGGTGCTCCTTCCCCATACTGGCCACAGGCAGCCCTGCTGTGAACAGCTCAGGAACCAAGCTGGCTCTGCCAGGACGATGGTGGGATCATGGATTCCTCCATGTCCTGTCCTCCTGGAGTGGCAGGAAGATGCTCCACAGGGCGCTGCTCCCAGCCCTGTGCTGCATTGCCCATATGCCTCTCCAGTACCAAGCCCTGGTACTCAAACTGTCAGTCTCTGCCTTGCTAGGATGCAAGGGGTTAAACAGTCCTTCCTATGCAAATTAGGCTTAATTAATCCTTTTCATCAGTTGCAAATATACCTTCTGAACCCTATTAAAAACATGAATATGCAAATTCAGACCTTTTTTAATACTCATTTTCAAGGACTTGGAGTCAGGCTTGATTATTCGGTTCCCGTTAACAGCCTGTAAAACCTGGTGCAAAATTTAATTTCCATTTTAAGTTACCTAAAAAAAAATAGGAATCTGTTGGTAATTAAGCTAATTACAGTGTTACACTAAAGAGGAGACAAACAAGGAGGACAAGATCATTCATTACAGTTAACACCAGTTAAAGGACCGAGGGACTGCACAAGGTAACCGTGAAGCCAGGAAGCAGCAGTGACAGAAGCCGGCAGTGTCCGGCGATGCTGCAGCTTTTGAGGCTTTTGTTGCCTTCCTCAGCTTGGGAACATCTCTGCTTCAGCCCCAGGAGCCATTCTCCTAAGGAGAGAAGTGAGGAAGAGGTGCCACCAGGCTGGATGGGTGCTGCGGGGTTTCTGCACAGGGCAGGAGTGTGCTTGCGGTTGGGGTGTCAGGGGAACCTGTAGAAGCACTGTACCTGGCAGTGGGACTGGGGCTGAGCATCCCACACAGGCGGGATTTCCATCCCCCCTGAGCACTTTCTCTGTATCAAAAATGTAGGGTGCTTTCTTCTTGGAAGGGCACAGGAAGAGCTAGGACCTGCAGACATGGGCAGTGTGTCCCACAGGAGCTGTGACCCCATCCTCACCAGCAAAGAGCAGGGACCGCCCAAGGGGTGACAACTCCCTTTGCAGAAGCAAAGCCATGGGGAAGAGCCATGACAAGACTGTACACTGCTTCACATTCATTTGGTGGGTGCAGGATGTGAGCCCCTATAGCTCATATGATCTGAGCATCGTTGGGAGGTGCAAACTGAACTAACTCAGCCTGCACCATTCAAACCTCCCTCAGGGTCACCCACTGGGGCTGGGCAGTCAGTGCTGGTGGCTCCCAACTTGCTCATCAACCTGCCCGTGCCTCCCAGCCCTGCCTGTGTGTAATTAAATAAGAAGTGCTGCTACAGACTGTTAATTATAGTTTACCACCTCAGTGATCCCTTAAAATCAGTCCTTAGCATGCTTAGGATCTATTCTGCACTCAGTGTTTTCTAAAGAGTTAGCAAAGTTAACACCTGACCTGTCAGAGCTGTCACCCTCACCTCAGGGCTGGCAGCCCAGCATCAGCAGCACACTGGTGGGCTTGTGCCATCTCCATACAGGGTGAAGAGTCCCATGATCTGGGTGGAAGCACAGAGGTGGTGCTCTGCCCACATGAGGCCAGGGCTTGGTGTCCAGGATACTGGTGTAGCAGGCAGGAGTGTCCAGCATTGAAATGAAGTGCTAGTGTTACCTACAGGCTTACCCAAAGACATCCATCAGCAGCAGAATGGATCCACCCAAGAGATTGGTGCTATCTGGCACGCTCCTCCTCATCTCAGTGCTTCACATTGGTTCCCTGTGGCTTTGGTTCATTCCCCACCATCGCCTCCTCACCAGGGTTGCTCCTTCCCCTCCCAGGACTCAGAGCAGAGGAGCTGTCACTTCAGAGCATGCCATTCAGGGCAGCCCTGCCTTGGAACAGCAGGATGCGAGTGGGAGCTGATCATGTACATCCCCCAGGGCTGCAGTGTGGCTCCCAAAACAAGCTGTGGAAACACACATACAGCAGAGGAGCTGGGAAAGCCACAGTGGGGAGAAGGGGTGAAAGAAGGACAGTGCAATTTGCCATCACCCCACTATGGGTAAGGCTGGTCTCCCTCATGCACTCCAATGGGGACTGGAAGGCACTTCCAAACCAAAGGACCTAAGTGAGGCTCATGCTTTTAATCTCTCTTTAGGGAGACTGCTTTCTGGCAGTGGTTATGAGGACAGCCTAGCAGGTGAACCATCACCAGCAAAGCAAAGTGCCTGCAATTGTAGAGCACAAAACATTACCCAGTAGATGCTCATTGAGAGAGAAGTTCATCTGGCAAACTTCAGAGCCATTCACCTGCCTGGGAGACACATTCCATCATGGATGTGGTTCTGGGCAACCTGATGTAGTTGAAGATGTCCCTCCTCATTGCAGGGGGTTGGACCAGATGAACTTTGAAGGTTCCTTCCAACCCAGACTATTCTATAATTCTATGATACCACAAGTTTCCAATCACCAGATAAAAGGAGTGTGATGCTAGAGGTGACAGGGAAATGCTCTTATCCTCTAGCCAGGCCCTGTGCCTTGCACGTCCTCCTGCCCTTCGACCTGTCTGGTGCTTCTGTACCATGTTTGGGGGGAGACAAGGATGCAGAATTACCTTCTCAGTCCCTCCAGGCAATCAGCTTGCTCCCCGAAGCATGAGATATGATTGCCCTTATTATTTTAGCTTGCATAGCAGCGAGTCTTGTTAATGGTCATAAAATTATCCAGTCCTTATTTAAATCCAACAACCGGCTGTGTTTCAGTGACCTCCTGATGGTCTCTGGCTTTGCTCCAGGTTGAAGAGGCATCAGAGGGACCCAGGAGGAAAAAGAGGCAGTGGGAGGATTAAAGAGAAACAACAAACCCCACGACAAGCAACAGCCAACAAAGAGAGTTCAAAGTAAAAGAGGGAATATTAAAGAGAGCTCAATCAGTCAGCTGGAGAGTTCAAAACAACACAACCTGTCACAAAGAGAAGGAAGTAGCATCAGGTAAAATTAGCAACACTAATAAACTCATCAGCATTGGCGCCTGGGCCAGGAAACAGCACAGGGGAGACGAAGGGGCTGGGAGATGCTTCATCCCACTTTGAGGAAGCAGGAGAGAGAAGTGACACAACCTGATGGAATGTGCATTGGTGGAGGAATGTGGTTTGGTTGGAGACCAAAACCGTAAGCTGCCTTTTGCCTTTGTGCTCCCTAACGTACCCAGCAGCAGTGTCTTTAAGGCGGGCTTTCCTTCTGGTTTGTCCCCTGTATTTGCTTTGAGGGAAAGCACACACACAAGGAGAGCCAGCTGCTATGGGTGGAAGGAGCAGGAGCAGCCGCTGGGGCAGCTGCCCAGTCCCTCTGCAAAGGCTTTGGCCAGTGATTTCTATGTCGAATGCTTCTGAAGCAAACGTCTCCTGTTTCCTCTGAATCCAGACCACCCCGGGTCTTTTCAATACCATCTACAAACCCCCTGAGTACCAAGATTTTTACAATAACAACCCCCAAAGAGAAACAAGAAGTGGAACACCCCTGCGCAGCAGAGAACTGTTTCACTATTCCAGCCTCCAACACAGATTCCCATCAATTTTGCAGCAAACCTGAGTCATGAAATTAAAAGTAGCATCAGCATATTTCCTATTAGCTAGGGCTCCTTTTTGAGAACAGATCATACGTTCCTCCCCTATTTTTCTAGACACTTGTGTCAATGCGATATCATCAGATGTTGTTCAGGCGCTCCTCTTAGCCTGAAAAAAGCTTTCCTGTTGGGAAGGATGGGGCTTTAATATTTCACAACGACTTCCTGAAGAAGCCTTGCTGATTTCCCCATTTATTTATTTATTTAATATCCCTCCCCTGATCAGAGTGGGAACGTTTTGTAGCTTTTAAATATCATGCAACTTTTAGCATCGCTGCTGTTAAATCTCAATCTGCTGTCACAGCGTGAATGTGATCTACACCATGAGGGGAACCTGTTCTGTCCTCCCCAGCTACTACACTTGCCTCGTCAAGGAGACACCATCATTAGCTACGGTCACCTAGCATCTGACACTGTCACCATCTTCCCACTGTCTTCCAACAGCGAAAAGCTGTAAGAGAACCAAGCCTGCCCTGGCTGCAGCATCTCCCTCACGGAGCAGCACAGGCTGCTGGGGTCCAGCACTACCTCGGTGATGTCCTAGGAAGGCTTTTGCCTCTCTCCCCTGACACTTACTTTGACACAACCACCCATCAGTCCAACTCACATCATTCCCAGCTGCCTCTCAGCCCATTGCTGTGGCTGGGAAATGGAACGGGTGGGTGCTACTCAGTGTTTCCTTGGTGGACTGAAGCAGAGGGGAGCGATGGAGAAGCAACGGCAATGCCAGTGCTGCGGCTGTGGGGTGCTGTGTCCAGCTTCCACCAACCATAACCCCCAGTGGGATGCTGCCCCCAATCTGGGCTCCCTCCACTTGGGGTCAAACACCCTTCAGTGCTGGCTGCTGCTGGGAGCCCATGACTGGGAAGTGATATTCCCATTTTACAGAGCCCACAGTGCAGAACAGCCTCACAGGCTTGTCCCAGGACAGGCAGAAAATCTGTAAGCCAGGAGTGGGATCGCTCCTGCCCCATCACCCTCCATCCCCAGTCCTCTCTGTCAACCCCCATGAGCCAGTGCAGCTCTTCTCCCAATCCAGGAGGTATTTGAGGATGCTCATCCCTCTCCATTGTGGCTCCTGCCCACCTGGAGCCATGGGCTATTCAGACAGTGGCTGCATCAGCCACCCTCAGTAACCAACCCTATCTGTGGGGAAAAGACACTTGGCAAGGAGCTGCAGCAGGGAAATGCCTCTGACATTAGGGAATCACGGCATCTTTCCAGACTTGAGGTGGGGAGAGCCTGGGCCCAAGCTGCCACACAGTCGGAGAAGATGGCTTTTCTTCCTTTAGCTCAGAAGCCATGGCTTCCCTTTCTGTCCAGCATCCTGGTTCTTCCTCTCCATCTGTGCCCCTCTCTGCTCCTGCCCGTTGCTCCCTGAGTACCTATCTCCATCACAGCTTCATGCTCTTCCCTCTTCTTCCCTTCCTCCTGTAGTGTTGCTCAACAAAGATCTGTAATCAACATCTCTGAATCCCAAACTGCTTGTGGCTCATCCATAAAGGGTTTCTCTAGCTCCTTCTCAGGATTGCACACTTCCAGGACAACTCTGAGGCTCATGCAAGCAATGGGTGAAGATGCCAAGAGCCAGGAGACACAAAGCAGGAGCAAAAGGCTCCAGGATTCGAGATGTGACCTTAGGAGAGGCATGAACTTTGCAGCACCTGCCTTAGCCAAGAGCTCTGCTGCTTTCAAGGATCGCATGGCAGTACTTGACAGCTCTCTGCATTTATATATGCATGCAAAAGAAAAGGGATGATCAGTAGAGGAGCAGGGGCTCACAGCAGTTTGAGTGAAGGGAAGCTTCAGGCAACACTGCAAACAAGTCAGTGCTCCAAGACACATACACACAGTCCTTCAGCTGTGCATTAGTAAATCATATTTTACAGCTTATAGCCCATAAACTCAGCGAGCACGCACTGAGACCCAGCGAGCATATGCACACTTGTTAATGCTCCCTCCTCTCCCCTCCAACCAACTGCAAATTTATTACCAATCTCCAAAGATTTTCTAAAAGGATTCTCCATGACTGAGGCCGGAGCTTTGCAAGTGAGGAGCCAAAACCACCTGGATTTGTGCCACCACCACTGGGTGGTTGAAATGTGCCACTGGTGGCAACCAGGGTCTCTGTCTGCACTGCCCCAGGAAGAGGCACTACCCATGGAGAGGGCAGTGAACACGGAAGGATCCTGTGATGGGCTGCGGAGCCCTGCATAGCTCAGCATGGAAGGAGCAATCACTGTGAAATTCAGCACTGTGTTACTCCTCACAGCTCTGTCACGGCTGAAACAAGCAGTGTAATGACAGCAGCAGACATGGGAGCTGCCGTGATGGCAGGGTATAGACGTATGTCTGGAGCTTCATCCTGAATTCAGTGCTGGAACTGGAAACTGGGGAGCCTCAGCTCCTCTTCCCTGTGCTCACCCACAAGCATGTGTCCCATAGGTGGCTTTGCAATGGTCACACATCCACATGGATGCTCCCAGACCTCCACAGGTGAGCCTTAGAGCAGCCAAGTTCCCAGAAGTCCCAGTTGAATGCCGGGGCTAAGCCTGCTTGATATGAAACAGCACAACACCATGAGCAGGGCCAAAGCAGGACAGTTACCCCAGCAGTTCCCAAGCCGAGAGCAGGATCAGGCACAGCTCCACATGGGAGCCAAGCCCCCATCCTCACAACACACCTCTCCCAGCCATGCTGCCTATTAAACTCAGTTGAACCAATCAGTCTTGCTGGGAGAACAAGGTGCAGAGCAGTAGTTCATCTGCCTCTTCTCCCCACCAAAGGCAATTCAGAAGAGTACTGTGTTTTCTACCCCAACTTATTATCCTTTCACTCTTGGGAGGCAATTTTCCAACAGGCAGAATGTGTTTTCCCTTGTCACTCTGCAGCATTGCTTCTTGCCTCACCCGTGTTTTGCTAAGATAGAGGGTTTATTGTAAACTTATTAATTACTTCATTTCTCCTGCAAGGAGCCAAAAGAAGAATTTCCAGAGGCAGCCAGGATCTGCTATTGTGCTGGCGGAGGAGCTGAATGCGCCTGACGTCAGGATTCATTTTCCCCATGACTGAGAAAGGCGACTCTCAGTGCCATGTTGTGCATATGAATCAGGCAGCGTTCCCCTGGCACAGCAGGCCAGGCAATCCATCTTCCACCAGGACTTCAGGCAGAAGAGAAAACTCCCAACTTTTCTATTGCACTTCCCTGTAAACCCTTTGGAGAACAGGGCTGAGGAGATGGGGGATGCAGCCCCCTGAGAGCACATGCTTGTCCCTCCATCTCTCGTCAGTTGGGTCTAGAGTGGCTATTTTCTGTGCCTGTAGACACATGGATAGGTCACAGGGTGATGCCAGCATGCATGGCCAACCCTGCAGCCACTGGGAGCATCTAAGCTAACTTTCCAGCCTGCTACCTTCTCTCTAAGCTTAGGAAGCAGGCTCCTGCTGATTTAGGAAGCAGGCTCCTGCTGATATCAAGGAGAAATCAATATACACACAAGATCATAACAAACTAATCTGGTTTACAGCATGAATGAGACTTGTCTGGAAAAACTGAGATAATGATGTCCTCCTTCTCAAAGCAGTACCAGCATCAGACCATTGATGGATGATTCATTGTCATGATTTACATGTGGGAGAGTAGAGTGTATCCCAAATAAAGGAGTCATACACCTAGCCGAGGAAGTGACACTTTATTCTTCCAACAGAAGAAACGCATCCACTGCAACAAAAAACGTCAGACTTGAGGGGGTGCCCTCTCCTCCATGGAGGAGGGAGACCCCTGTCAAGGTGAGCAGGCACCCACAGCCTGGGGGCAGGCAGCAAGCTAAACACAGCAGCAGTGCGCACAACCCAAATTGCTCCCTCCCACCTCTTGCAAGTCATGAGATAAGCAAGAACCCAAGAGTGTTGGTGTGGAACAAAAAGCACACCAGTGACATGTGAACACCACACCAGTGACATGTGAGCACATCACACAACACTGCGGTGTCAACACAGGTACAGGGCCTTCAACTGGCCATTTGTGCTTGTGGTTGTCTGCTGAGTGATGGCAGGCTCGAGTAATGGGATACCTTGGAAAATAATTTCAGCCCTGTTGAGAGATGAGCTACTTGCAAGAGCTGGAGTTATCCACAAAGAACCTGTTACTCATGTCTGATTCTTCTGCAGGTCCCTGGCTTGAAGGACCAAGCCTTTGGCTCATATTAGGAGAGGGTAACCATGAGGGCAGGAAGCACCAGCCTCTTGCAAGGCTCATCTCTCTGCCAGGGCTCAGATCTGGGGGATCCTTTTGTGAAAAGCTGCAAATGGTGATGCTATGGCTCCTCAAACCACCAGTTCCCACCATATTCCCAGAGAGATGCTGATGCAGGCTAGGCAGTGATGAACACATTTCCCAGTTCAAAGGCAGGGATTGCGTCTTGGCACAGTGGAGCCCTTGGATGGAGCTAGATTTGCCCTCCCATAGGAGGGAAATGATGCTTTTCATAGGAATCAGAGTGGGATTTCAGGATGAAAGGGGGAGAAGGAGATCCCTGCAAAACAGAGACAACCCAATACCAGAAAAAAAGGATGGTGGGGGGAAGAATTCTTCCTTGCTACCTCAAGAGACCTGCCCAGGAGTGCTCTCCACGGGGCTGGGGCTGGCAGTGGGATGCTAAGCAACGGTCTGCCGGCTGAAGAGATCGAGGGTGAGTGCACTGAGGAATGCTGGGATGCTGTCCTGGCGAAGCAGGTGGAGCTCGATGAGCTCCCGGATGGTTCGGGAGAACTCGTTTTCCAGAAGCTGCATCTTTCGACTGGAGGAGCTGGAGGCCTGAGGGCAAAGAAGAACAAACCCATTAATACAGCAGGGTTTTAATTCACCTCCCAAGACACAGGGCAGTGCTGGTGGCATCACCTTTGGCATGGATCCACCTGTAATCAAGGACATGTTATTTGCTGCAGCACTGGTGCTAGGCACACAGGTAACTGGGCTGTTATTGAGCTGGGCATAGAACCATAGAATAGTCGGGGTTGGAAAGGACCTTGAGGTCATCCAGTTCCAACTCCCTGCAATGGGCAGCGACACCTCACACTAGAGCATGTCACCCAAGGCTCTGTCCACCCTGGCCTTGAACACTGCCAGGGATGGAGCATTTACCACTTCTTTGGGCAACCTGTGCCGGTGCCTCACCACCCTCACAGTAAAGAACTTCTTCTTTACATCTAATCTGAACTTCACCTGTTTAAGTTTAAACCCATCACCTCCTGTCCTATCCATGGAGGATCCTGTGGGAGCCTCCCCAGTGACAAATGGGCAGTGAAGAGACAAGAAGTTTGACCATCCTGCAAAGAGGTTGCACAGGGGCCAGGCTGTGCTGCCAGCACAGAACTGCGGCGCTCACATCAGGGTCACCATCCCCATCACCACTCAGATCTCTGGAGGTAGGGCTATGTGCAAGGGCTTTCTCCCCATGAAAACACTTATCTCTGAAGTCATTCTGCTTCTGTAGGAGGGAGCAGACCTGTTCCTAATTAGCACGACTCCTTCCCAACAAGCTGCTGATCCACCCCGCATCCCTCAAGTGTTTCTGGATGTTTAAATCAGCCCAGCAGCACACAGCCAAGAGCTCCAGAGGAATTATTCCAGAGATGCTCTCATGAAAATAAGGAAACTCAACATGTGGGAAGAAGATTACAAATCTCCTGTAACATATAAAACAAGCAGAAAAAAAGCTACATGCAAGAGAAATAAGGAAGGCTTGAAGCCTCTCCTGCCCCTGGAGGCATGAAAGCAGCTTGTTTATTAATAAACAGCAAAAACATCACAGTGCAAATGCTAATTTTTCCCCTTGCCATTTTCCTCTTTAAAATGCTCCCATTCCTAATTGCTCTGCAGCTCTGCATCCCCTTGGAGCAGCACCAGGCAAAGCTGGCATCATCCCAGTGTGTGCAGGAGCAGGGCAGACCCCTACCCCAAGAGAGAGAGCAGAGGATTGCCATGTGAAGGGAAAAACATGGCTTTACCTGCCAGAGAGAAGGGAAGTGATAACCACCGAGAGCCCTGGGGAGCCTGCTTGTTTCTGATTTCATGTTCTCAGGAGCCTGGACACATTTGATTATGAACTTTTCATGTATGTGTCACTTTGGATTGCAAAGAGCACAAGGTACCAAGGATGCCCCTGTCACCCCTGAGCCAGGCAGGGAATCTAAACAAGGTTTCTGTGTGGAAAAGTAAATTAGCCTTTGTTTAAATCTCCTCCACTTTGGCTTGGCGGTTTTTCAGTGACTCCAAAGGATGTTCAGTGCTTTAATTCGCTGCTTTCTGGAGCTACCTGGCCTGCTTTCAGCACATCTGATGTACCACTGGGTCAGATTAAAGAGCCTAAGCAGAAAGAGAGGAGAGACAGCAGATGAAGGAGACAGTTGGAAGCACAGAGAGGGACACATATCCATGGTCCAAGCAGCTGGAAGATGGGCTGGGTGCTGTGAAAGCCACATGGGTTTTGTTCTGGAAATCCCCCCTGGATCTCATTGATGGGAAGCGCTGGTTTGGAGGGAAGTCTGAATATTATTAATGCATCACTTGTGTCTCTGAAGTCAGTGCTGAATTGGATTCATCTAAAACGGGAATTCAAGCTCCGTATGAAATACACACTGCCTCCTCCGCGGATTTAAACCGCTCTTTGGGCACAGAATTCTTTTTCTAAGAATTTACAAGTAAATCCATTAATTGGTTTACCAGTTTCATTAATTAAAGCCAGTTCCTTAAGAAATTTAGCATCCAGTGCCAGAACTTTTCCTTGTGTTTTATGATCTTGGAATCGGAGTAACACAAACGTTTTCAATCCCCTCTCTGCTTCGCGCTCCCCGGCATCGTGGGTGAAGGCTACATTCGAATAATTCTTTTTCATGAGATTAACAGTAATTTCTCTCTACTATTCTTCATAACCAAAGTTTCCTCCTGCAGCAGATGCAGGAGAATAATGCTCACAGAAAGTTATGTGAACAAACACATGCTTCAGAGATGCTCTTTCTTATTGGGTTCAATGGGACCATGGTTTCTCTTGGCTGTCAAGTGGTCAAGGGAAGCACTGTCCTTCCCACTGCGGCTTCCACCTTCCCAGCAACTCCAAAAGAAGTTTCCAAACCCCACACATCTCACCCAGGTTTCTTCTGCTCGCTTTTGTAACAGGAACAAGGCGAGAAGGCAGCCACTTGGAAAAAAGGCAATTCTTCCTCTGCTGGGAGATGTTTACATGCTAACATTGAGGATGGATGCGCTTGCAGTTCAGTTTATTCAATCTCATGCTGCTTTTAAAAAAATTAGGATTTTTTTTTCCCTGAGAGTGTTTTAAAATTGCTATCGTTACCTTTCTTCTTCTTTGTTTTTATTGCTTTTTTCCTTCACCCATCTGTTCATAACGCAGTATAGATGGGGATGTACAGATAGCTTTGTTGCTTTGGGTTTGACAGCAGGAGAACCTTTGCAGCATGTGCTTTACGAATAAAGTGATTATAGGAAATAATAGCAATATGTTTCCATTAATTCACGAGGTTTCTTTTCAAATGTCAGTCTGTTCCCTGCCTGGTGCACCCGGTGAGTGGTGGTTGCTGTGGGTGGGGTGGGAGCAAGAAGGGGACGATGTCAAGGACACTGGAGGGGATGCTCTACTGAATGAATGCTACGGGGTCTGGTTGTTCTACCCTGTTTTGGATCAGTGCAGAGCAGACCTGCAACTCCAGCTCTAAAAGGTGGATTTATGGCAAATACAAAGGTGAAATCTCCAGCAGTTCAGATCTATAAGGGTCCCTGAGTCCTCCTCCGCACAGCTGTTTCCAGCTAGGAAACCCCCCACTCATTTTTAATCAATCTTTAAAATTAAAACCTCTCAACCCTCAAAGAAAAGCTCCTGGACACAATCCCTGCTAACAAGAAGTTGCAAGTGACAGCACACACCAACTGTTCACAAGACATACGGTATGTAATGCAATCACCATTTACTCTGGTGATGTATCCCCAGGAATTGTAAGTTCAGATGGAGCCAAAAGCTAACAAAGGCCATCTATCAAGAAAATACGAAGCTGAGGAACCTGGGTAAGTGTCACTGATTCACAGGGACAGTCCACGAGTGGGAATGGGGCAAGAGAGATTAGAGCATGCACAAACCCAGCCGTAACTGCTCTACACCCAACACCATTGACACAGCTTACTCAGAGCTACTCACTACACTGTGTTCTTTTTAGAGAGAAGTGTGAAAGGGAAAACATCAAGACTTGGAGTCAAACATGCGATCAGAGAACAAGCTGAGCCTGTGAGTACCCCTATCTGCCCCACAGTCAATGCACTGAGGAGTCAATGCAAGAGGACACTTTGGGGACTATGTGCATGCTTCAATCCCCACTTCCCTGCTCTGCTCTGCTGAAGAAGCCAACTGAATGCAGCACTTCACCAGAGATACAACTATTCCCCCTGCACTCTCAGCTTCCCTGAGCACGGAGCAGCTCAGCATGCTGAAGCTAAGTACTATGAGAATACCATTTCTCAGGTGCTCTTTACATAGACCTATATTGGTTTCTTCTAATTTATGGGAAAAAAAATCTGCCTGGCTCACTAAATTACACAGATTCAAGTCTATGTTATGTTTTATTCAGATCTCAAATACTTGCAAAAGGAAGGATTTCAGTTTTCACTAAGCCTATTGCCAGTTCAGGCTGATTTAAGGCCTATGGGGACCTTTCCTAGAAGAGCAATGGAAATCAATCTCTGCCCCGTGTCACTGCATGCTCCATTCTGCTGGCGGGGGGATGTGACTCCTGTCATAGGTTTGAAGGGTGACCCCCTGTTTTTCTGCTCCCAGGTTGTGCCACCCCATACAGCAATCAGTGAGCAGATTTTACTACATTGTAAAACACAAGAAGACAGGTCTATTTACCACATGGCGATATAAACTTGCTGTAGCTGCTACTGGATCTGCTCACAGAAAGCAGCCATTAGTACAATTGTTTTTCAGGAGAATCAAAATCAGCTGCTGCTCGCCAGAAGGAAACATCATAAATCTTCCTCTTAGCCCTGGAAATTGGTAAATTATTCAAGGTTTATAGTTTAGATAGACATATAAAAGTCTCTCAAATAACTACCAGTGTGCTGCAAAAGTGAGCTCTCCTCTCCAACAGGGACCATCTCAGCGAGGAGTAGACATGCAGAGGAGCAACAGGCATTCCCAAAGGACTGTGTTGGGGAAAGGACCTGCAGCTGGCTGGATCAGGCTGGTAATGCCACGACATATGAACCATAAACGAGGTTCTCCCAACTGTTGCTGCTTCAACTTAACACATGCAGGGCTTCTGACTGCACTGATTCTGCTACGATGGCTCTTTTCCCCCTTGCTGCGGTTGCACAGAAACCCTCCCTCCAAGCCAAATCCCAGTATTTACTGTTCCACCAGCTGAGAGGTGCAACAGTGTCTCCTTTGGTCCTTTACAACATGGGGTTCAGAACTCTGAACTAGGTACACCAATATTTCAGTTTTCTCTATGCCCTTTTCCTCTTGGACAATGGATGTCCCAACTCCGGCTCCAAAAGTGCCATCAGCTATGAAGCGGCATGCAGTGTAACTTAAATCACACAAAGGATGCTCCTTGAAAAATACTGGTTGAGTGTAAGCCTCAACATCCTGTACACCTTGGAACTCCAGAATAAGACTGTAAAGAAGGTGGCTGCAAGCCTCAGGGAGAATGCTGACATGAGATGTGGCATCACGAGAAAACATGGCATAGAAATGATGAAAAAGTGAGGAGATGTCTTCAGCATTCAATACAACTTCAGATTTCAGCATAAAGTGGGGATATTCTACCTCTGATTTCCAAACTGAGAAAACACAACTGCCTTTGGGGATGGAATCCATGCAGGACATGTGCTCCTGCATCTTCAAACAGACACCTCCAATTGCTGGAGTTAGATTTTCTTGCATGGGTTTTGGTGAGCTGACAACAGTGATGGTGGAACTCTGTGCCAGGCACAGCAGGCAAAAGAGTTGTGTCTCAGCTGGGAACTCCAGTTCAAACACCTCCACAGTGACTGGAAGGATGAAGTCTAGGACTTTGGCAGGGCTGCCAGAGTGGTTTTCCTCCTCTTGGCACAGCTTGCTTTGCAGATGCTGCTCAGCCATGCTCTATGGCAGATGGTACTTTTCAAGGCTAAGATGTATTAGGGGTCAAAATGAGTAAGTGAATCATTGCCCAGTGACATTTACCCAGCAAACATATCATAGAGGCACCATCTCATTTGGAATGCTCCTTCCATAAATCAGTCTGTGCTGCATCCTTGTGCACAACTACTCTTGAATATACACCACAAACAGCCCCATGCATACTGAGGGAAGGGGCACCATGGCTTCACATCCAAGGCTTCACACAGACCTTCTCCCTGCTCTGTTCAGGTTCACAGTCTCCTCTGGCATCATGAGCCATGTTGTGGCCACGTTCTCCTCTCTCTGCCCCAGTTCTTACTCTCATTTCCCTTGTCTTGTGGTCCTCACCCAACATTGAAGCCTGCCATTCCACCTGCTCCAATGTGGGATATGCACATCTCCCTACCACATCCATCCCTGTAGCAATTTGCTGTTGTCAATTGAATCCCTCAGACCTCCTCTTCACATGGGACAGTCACTCCCTCTTCCCAGCACATCCCTGCATCAGCAGAAGTCCTCAGAGTTGGCTGTGCCACTGCATTATCACCGTGTGTGCAACAGAGCCTCTGCCACCAAGCACCTTGGGCACACTGGTGGTCCTGATGGATGTCCTTGCTGCCCTTTTGATGCTTCCTCGGTACCCATTAGAACACATAAACCCTGTCACAGCCCAACAAACCTATTTCAAAGCATCTTTTAAGAAGCTGCTGGCTCTGACCTTTAAATGAGAAAATCCTTTTGTTTCTGCCTCTCGCTTTGGATGCTGAGATTTTTCTAAATGTCAAAGGCCGCCTTGTCCATGTGCAGATGCTGAGGGGGGAAGCACTGGTGCCAAGAGGGCTGGCATCCTCTTCCTGGGTCGGCAAAGCTCATACATCACCATTACAGGTCACTCTGGACAGGCCCATACACACACGGGGCAGCCCAGCAAGCATAGAGCCAGAAATCTGGAATGTCCAGAAAATACCCAAGAAAAACACGTGTTTGTTCATGTTTGCCCACGTGGAAACCACGTGCTGAAGTTCTAACAACCCAAACATGAGGTTTTGAGATTTAATTGCTCTAACTTGGCTCTCTTGGGTGATGATGTCATTATCAGAATCCCCCGATTGAGTTACGCCTCACCAATCAATCTCTTCTAAGCATCATGCACTGCTCAAATACCAGGTCCCCAGGTAGCCACAAAATGACTTTAATTAGAGGCTGTTCATTTAAAATTAGAGAAATATTAAAAAAAAAACCCCAAACCCACATTGTACCACAAGACATGCTCATGGATGGAAATATTTATGAGGTTATTTAGCAAACTGCTTACAGGTTTCCTTCTTTATTTCGTGGCAACTGGCAGGTTTCAGCTGGCCTGACAGGATGCCTGCCCAAGGTAGCTCTGTCAGCTCTTCACCAATCAAGTCACCTATCTCTCACAAATGACCATTCCTTGTCCACAACAAAGTTTTTCCCCCTTTAATATCCTCTCTGTAACCCAAAGGAGGAAAAGCGCTTCTTTATAATAATTGTTTCTTGCCAAGACCTCTGACCTCGGTGTCACCAGCTTGCTATATGAAGTGAATTTATGAGGCAGTGAGGGATGGAAGCCTGTAAAGGGCCTTCCAGGAAATGTAATGAAAAAGCTGCTTTTAGCTGCTGAGCAAAGAAAAGCAAGCGCCTGGCAATGCCAAGAAGAAAATTGAAAGCTGGGGTGGGGTAAGTAGAGAAACCGTCCTGTGTGCACTGAGATTTATAGCGAACATTTCCTTTCTCTTTCTTATTATTCAACACTGAGATGAACCACAACCCCACATTGTCTTTCGTGCAAGAGGTCAGCTCATGCACTTCCATCTTAATCAGAAACACGACCCAGGCACTATGCACATGATGGGGTCCTGGATGCTGCACCTGCTCAGCAGCAAAGAATCACAGAGAAGAGAGCATTGCACAGCAGAGTTTCTCCCTACAGCTACGTTTTGATCTCTGTGAGCTCTCCTGCACCTGATGTAAGAAATGAAATGTGTGAAAAGAGCAGAGCTGTGCACCGAAGTGCCTGAACCCCGCTCCATGGGGAAAACTGGCTGGTGTTAATCCTGGGGGATGATGCTCTGCACACTGGAGGGCAAGTCAGCATCTTCTCTCAAAAGGTTTCTCCTACAGGTTAGTGCCCTTTAGACTGTCAAATGTGATGACATAAAAATAAGATCAAAGACTTTAAAATAAGGGAAGCATATTTTTTGATTCATACTATTACTATTTGATATCTGAATATTCTTACAGAGCTTTTTATCCTAGAAGACAGGTCTTTGAACTGCTGTGATTTCACCTATCACTAAGGAACAACCCCCAGGGTAAAATGTGACAGCTATTATCAGGGTGCATTTAAGTTACTCACCAGTTCAGGACAGACAGAGACAAATATATCTAATTTAAATCATTGGTTTGAAGAACTACTGCTCAGGGTGGATTAATATCCATGCGTTTTCCAAAAGTGTTTTCAGAGTTTTAAAGGACAAGTCCTGAAACTAAAATTCCCTGTCCCATTTGTAGGATACACTTAGCCTCTTACCATTACGCTGTAAACTGAAGCGTTCCTAAAGAGGGAAGATGATAACACAAATGATCACTTGCAGCATCTACTTTTGCATCCACAGATTCTGATGCAGGTCTCCAAACCAGCTACCAAGGAGACTGACCCTGGGGAGATCTGTTGAGGTGATACTTACAAATGGTTCAGCTGAATACAATTCTGCGTGAGAGTAGATCACAGCAAACTATTCACATCACAGAAAGGAAAATAGCATGGGATGTCCGCTCAAAACTAATACTGGCAGTAGGCTGTAAGTCAGAGCTTGAGATTGCAAATTACACCTTTTAACAGGCCAAATAGTGTTCACCAGCCAAATATGCTTATAAATATCAACCATGAAGTAAATGAGAGCAAGGCACAGGGCTCACAGAATTTTTCCAACCTCATCTTAGAAAAATCCAGACTGTGGAATTGAGCCTTTAAAGCCCGTATATCTCAATAAAAGGCACGGGATCTTTACAACTCAGACATATGGGGAAGCCACACTGATCCCTCAGTCACAGGTATCTCTGACCTACAATGAGGCCCTTCAGACAGAGCAGCCAAACATACATTATCCCAACTGCTGTCATAATCATGTGCTGCAGAGCTGGACTGCCCCAGCACCCAGGCTGCAGCTTTCCAACCATCTGCGAGGTGACCGTATTGGACTGGTCAAGCTGCAGAGTGAGTATAACAAGCATTAACAACATCTAGCCCATGTGTTCTGTCTAGTAAAATGCCAACCCATCTGTCTGTAACATTAGTGACTCCATAGAAGCCATATGCAGGAGAGACATAAATTAGGGAGAGAAAAATCTCCTGTTACTTCCTCTGAAATGAGTCTGCAGTTGTAGCTTGCAATGCTAGGAAATGGGTGTTATTTCAGTTCACTTTTTACAGCCTCATGTAGCTCTCCAGCCCTGCCAACCAGAGGCACTTTCTGGTCAGCAACCTAGCCCCATTGAACGCAATGGCTTGGCACAAATGGAAAAGTAGGCGCAACTCCAACCAGATCCCAAACCTCTTTCCCAGGAGAGTCAGAAACAGGCTGGCAACTTGAGGGAGATACCAAGGGCATGGCAAATGAACCCAGCACACAAGAATCCCTCATTTAGACAGGGAAACTAATTAACTAGCCAAGCTGTTTATCACATTCCTCTCCATCTCCCTTGCTGGGAGAAGAGCTGGAGGCAACAGAGGAGCAGAGAACCAAGAGCATGGGATTTTCTGGAACATGAGGAGGAATGGGAAGAAATGCAAAAACCATATCATCTGTGTGGGCTTTTCGTTAACATGGCTTGGTTCCCAAAGCGGGGAGATTCTCCACTTGTGAACTGCAGCTGTGAGCACGAGGTCTGTAAGAGGACAGGAGCAGCTAAGTTTGCAAAACACTGCATCCATGAGAGATGGCTGGAACTGCAGTGAATTCTGATGGCAGCTTTCTGCAAGCTGACGCGTTGCCTGGGAGATGGGCATCCGCTCCCCAAAGCAAACCACTGCTCCCCAACAGGCAGAACTTGCTGGAGCCTTCCCTGCTCACTGAGTCACACCAGGCATGCGCCATTCCCCTGCTTAGCTGCTTCTCTTGCTAGAGACCTCTGCTTTTCCTTCTCCAATCAGAGCAAGTAAGGGCGAAACCCCAAGACTCACCCCACCTGAAGTGCCTGCCCATCACACAGTGCAAGTAGGTCACACAAACTTCAGGATGCACCCGCTGCCAACTGGAAAAGAACCCCCTCATCTGGGAGCTGGGCATCTAGTTTTGCAAGAGATGGAGGGCGAGTGCAAGAGGCTGAGAATGGTTAAATGAGCAGAGGACACATGCCTTGAGGCACATCTCCCTGGAGCAACTGCTAATCTATGATACAGCAGACACCAGTATGTGATTAATACATTTGTCCTCATCTTTTCAGTATCCTTCTGAAAGCCTTGTCACAAGTAGGGTGGTGGAGAGCAGGCTAAAGAACTGAACAAGAAAATCCTGTGACCAATAATGGCTCAAGAGACCATAAGTGATAAACTTAATGACAAGCAGACAATTAGACCTTAGATATGTGGCTGAAGAATGGGACGGTATATGGAGCATGCCTGTTCCCGCCTCATTGAGTTTGCAAGGCTTGTGGGGGAAGGAGTAACAGATGGACCTGATGGCAGATTACAGCTGAAAGTCTCACCATGTTTATTCATTACCCTCTTCTAGCTCTTGTTTGTCATAGTCTGGCACCCCCGGCTAAAATGCAGGTGTAAGCTTTACATCGAGGAAACTGGTGACACGTATTAGTCACTTCTGCACACAGCCAGCGCTACCAAAAGCAAAACCACTGCTCACCTATGAGCAAGAACTGGTAAGTAATTACCTCTTCCTATGGGACTGTGTGACTGACTTATAGTTATGATGTACCAGATTGGAATTTAAGTGCTGACTTTGGAAATAACATTAGCTGCTGTTGTAACATCACAATCTTAGTGTGAGTTGAGGGAGACACCTTTATTGCTCTTCCTTTTTTGCTGGCTCACATTTTCTTCATTTGAAATTGCTGTCATCAGCACGACTGTCAACAGGTCTGAAGTGAGCAGGAGCTGTCATGACCCAGAAAGTCAAAGAGGGAAAAGTTGATTTGGAACACATAAAACGTTTTTTCTGGTGTCATCAAGAATAAGTTTTAACTCTTAAAAGCCCACAAGCCCCTGTGGGGAAGGACATTTCTTAGTCTGCACCTGTACATGTAGTCAAGATTTATACTGGGGGAGAAGATGCCATTAACCTGGTCCAGTGGAAGTGGAAGATATCCCTGCTCACTGCAGGGGGGTTGAATTACATGACCTTTGAAGGACCCTTCCAACCCAAACCATTCTGTGATTATTCCACAAAACTCACCATTTCTTTTTTCAACTTCAAGACTTGGAGGTGGCGTTTACCAGTAACTGTATTTGGGGGGTTACCCACCCAGACTGGTATTCCATGGCCAGGAAATCCTGAAGACCAGGATAGTAAGACAAACAATCAAATGGCCTGTGCAGGTTTCCATGAAATGGGCTTTTACCGGTAAACACAGTGTGAAACATTCACAGGACTCCTCTCTCCCTGAGCAGATCTGATCTCACCCTAAGAAGGAAGCCCACAGCTCAAAAGGCAGAGGTTGCAGCTAAGGAGTGAATAAATAGGAGGATTTCCATATTCACTGAAAAAGGAAAAGAAATTCCACCGTGTCCCTTGAGGGGACACTCAGACCTTTGGGCTATGAGGCACTTGCTGAGAGCTGCTGTTGCTGCCTGCGCTGTCATTTGGCACTAACCTCCTGAAGGAACATGGCAAGACAGCACTGCTGGTTCTCATGTCTGGATGAACATGCTCCTCTTCCTTAGGGAAAAGGAGAGGTTTTCTATGTAGTGAATACACCATGTTTGAGCAACCTCCGAGGAATGTGCCTCTGGCCCTGGCCCTCCCCATCTGACACTCATCTGACTGGTTGTCTCTTCCTGCTGGTGTTCTCCCACTGATGTGCTGCCATCCACCAGTCAGCTCCCTTCGCTGGAGGTGCAAGGGGGGGAAAGATTTATGCAGACACCATGTATGCAATTATAAAAACAGAAGACAAGACACCCGGATATCA
>JAOEHY010028464.1:26510-73520 GCA_025447955.1 Psilopsiagon aurifrons
GCTGGAGGTGCGGGGGGGGGGGGGGGGAGATTTATGCACACACCATGTATGCAATTATTAAAACAGAAGAAAAGAAACCCGGATAAAACACAAACGGATGCATTTTTGCTGGTAGGCTTTTTGCATGATCCAGTAACAGCTGTCATGCTCCCGCCTCTCTCATCTGAGCTCCACTACCACTTCAGCATCCTTCCACATGTTTCAAAGGGCTTTCTTCCCTTCCCTTATGCAGCTTGCTCCAGATGCCACAGCAAAGCAGGCAAATAGCATGGGATGCAGAGGGGAGACAATGTGATTGGTTTTCATAACAGCATTAAAATGTAATGTCCGGTTCTTTAGGCAAGATGCTGCTAATTAGCAATGACCTCGAGGCAACCGAGCTCCTCAACCGGCAATCTCTCTCACTCTTGAGCTCTTTAAAATTTACCCTTTTCCTGTGCCAAGTCTTTCAGCAATAATCCCTAAAGCCCAATCGAGATCTTCAGACATACGTGTATGGTTGTCCAGTGTCTTCTGGAGAAAGATGGTTGTGGCGAGTTAGAATGGAGCCTGGGCTTTGTACCTTCTCCAAACATATGCCCCTCTCTGCACACTAATGTTGAGAAAAGGAAAGGATTGCCTCCAAGTTTTCCTGCCAGATCAGCTCCTGCTGCGAACTCTGCATCCTAGGATGAACTCTGCATCCTCCCCACATCCTCCTGGTTTTCATCACTCCATGCTTATGTTTGCTACTTGTAAATAGATCCAACCTTTCTAAAATTAACAGCAAAACAGAACTTCTTTTGGCAGAAAATCAGCTTTTGAAAGATGGAGGAATATCACATTTTCCAAACATTTGAAAAACCACAGACGAAAGATGTGTGTTAGTCTCTCCAGTGCATGCTGGTTTTGCTCATTATTCTGAATGTTAATACATTAATAGATCCCCTCCTGATTAACGGCTGTACTAGGCTCTCTTTGTAGGAACACATATGGTTCCTTCTTGCCACAATATTGGAATAAAGAGCCAAAATATTTAAACAGTGTCACTAATAAAAGATTTTACCCGTCCCCATCCCAGTGTAAATAACTGAGGCTGGAGCCAGCCCTGAACTCTAAATGCTTATCTTCCAAAAAGTTCTTGATAAATCAGAACATATTGGCTGAGGTTCATTTGAAGTAATTGGGCTGCCTGTGGTCACAACACTGCAGCAATAAAGCTGCCATCTAACTTCCACTCACCCTGCAGGATGCTCTTTGTCCGGCTGGAAGAACCACATACTAATGAAATGGGGCTTTTAATGCTATGTGTGTGTGTGCACACAGTCTGGTTCTACCATCCAGGATTCTGCATGCAATGAAAGAGATCATATTTTTCTCTCCCCATACTCACAAGTTTAAAGTACTGCCCTGAATTAAGATGATTTTCAGGGGATTCCAAATGCTTCTGTTCCAGCAGTCTGCACTCTGCAGCATCCATCCCACCGGCTGAAGGACACGGGAATTCCCCAGTACACAGCCTAGAAGGTATGCTGGGTATATAAGGCTTGTCTTGAGTGGCACCTCAATTACCAATGCACAACTGCCTAAAAGATCTGTTCCTCCCTCATTTTATTCCCATGCTATGCCATAACCTCTCTTGTCTGCCATAGGTCCTCTACTAATCCTACCTGTCTAATGCCATCAGCTTCTAATATAGGCAGCAGTTTTCACTTAGTGCTGCTTGCACACAGCTGGATCAGCCCTGTTACCAGCCAAGAAAGACACAACCTGACTGCAAACAAACCCCTGAAACTTAAAAGCCTTTTTACATTTCAAGAAGTGAGACCTGCAAGGGGAGGGACTCCAGGGTTGTTCTCCAGAAAACATTTATCACTACAGAACTGAAACATGGTGTGAAAATAAAAGCTCTCGAAACCTGCTTTCACACATTCCCCAGCGTGCCCAGAGGTGTTCCTGCTATGATACACCTAACAATGCTCTTGAGAATTGTTTTCACAAGCAAAAAATACAAACAAACCAGCAAAAGGATCAAGAAGCACTTCTTCAAATGCCTCAAATCTGGGCTATTTGTGCTCTAAATCCATTGAAGAAACAGTGCTAATATATATTCAGATGTTACACAAGACCACAGGAAAAGACCTCAGCAAACACTGAGTGATATGACACAGTGCATGTCCTAAGGTTGTCAGGTTCATTTTAGAGCACTGATCTCTTTCCTGCTCAACCAGCCTGTATTTTACAATACAAGCTGCACTGGTTTGTGTATTTATACACAAATGAGACACTTGCATTCTTTCTTGTGTAAAAACCACAGAAAGCAGAAGATGCAGATGAGCAAACAAGCGGATGAGTTTCCTTGGAGGTTTCATAGATAAAGATGTGTAAACGAAGTAATTTAAAACCAGAAAGAATCTTACAAAGTGCTTCTAAATGTTGCATTTCTCTTGCTTGTTTTCAACTAAATTTGAGGGGGAAAAAATAAGCCTCAGAGGGAACCAAACCGCTTTAACTGCTGCTTCCTCATTCCTGATGTCCTCTGGAGAACTTTAGCAACCTCCTTCCCTACCAGTTACACACCAAACTTCCCAGAACAAGTCTACAGCAAGGAGGAGAATTAAAAACATTACTTAGTCATTGCTTATCATGCCTCTGAAGGGTAGGGAAGCACCAGCATGACAGAGATTGACAGACAAGAAGAAACGGGCTTCTTACATTAGCAAAGCAACACAGGCTATGCAAAGGACTTGTCGTTCAAGTCCCATTTGCCTCCTTTGCTGTAGAAACCCGAGCTCAAACCACAGGGCTGGAGGGGAATGTGCAAGATATGGGATTCATAACATTTTGCAATAAAACAATCATAAACTCCACATGAGGGTGTGGGAAGGAGATGCCCACAATAAAGCCTGCAGTGATGCAGAGGCACCTGCAGTCCCTCAGTGAGGGCTCAGCCTGTCTCTGGAAGGACACTTCAGTGTGCAGAGGACTGTTTCAGCCCAACAACCAACCTATTCATCCTAATGACTGCTCCATTCAGGACGAGCTGACACATCCTTCCCACAACAGAACCCTGCAAATGACTTTATTTAACCAGGAAAACAGATTTGTGTTGTTTCTAAAGACAAATGAATCTCACTTTGGCTGCAGAGGGATGAGCTGTGTTTTGCTCAGTGCCAATAAAAGCATTGGGATTGCGGAGGAGACTTAAGAGACTCTGTTTGCCTTTAGTCTCCCATGGATTGTATCTGAACACAAAAGAAGGCTCACACAGCACAACAGACCGGGCTGCAACTGTAAGAATCTCAACACTTTCTGAGGCTGTTTCTCTCAAGTTCCCCATGAATTAATTTGAATTTAAAGACTTCCTGAACTTTACTAGCCTGCAGTGCAAGGGGGGCACCCTGCCGAGGGGATGGCGAAGCATAACATTTCTCAGGCTGACCAAGGAAGATGCTATCCCTGACTATCTTGTCACTTTTCAGCACATACATGGCCCCCCCACATGTGGCTGAGCTCTGCCCAAAGATGTGTTTCTGTGCTGGAGGTTCCTACCTGCATGATTCAAACAGACAAAAGGTGACTGGGGAAACAGGCCCCAAAAGAAGTGATGCATAGTGCCCAGGGTCACAGCAGGTCAGCAGTACAGCCACGAGCCATGCACAACTCCTACAAGACCTCCAGAAACAGCCAGGCTGTGGGGCTCCTGCACATCCACGTGCTAGGAAACCTCTGCCACTGAGGTGCAAAGGCAAGGGAGTAATGAGATGGATTTATTCTCAAGTCGCTATGCAGGGATGCACAATTCTTTACTTTTTAGTGCCCATTTACTTAACCTTAATGCTCCACTGACATTATTTTTTGTATGGTATTTCATATACGTATCTGTGGACAAATTTGCAATATATAAATAGCAGAGATCAGAGGTGACCTTTCAGTTTGTGCATGTGGAGACTCATATAGTGTGAGGGCTAGCTGGGAGGCTGCAATCATTAAGATGTGTTCTCATCTAAAGTTTCTTATGAATTATTTGTTAGTTATTTTCTTACTTATTTCCTTACAATACTCCCACATACTCACTAACCAGTAAAAATAGCTGAAGAGTGAATACATGTTTCGGAAGTCTGTTTGCCTATTTTTCTATTGTGCAGCAGCTGCTGTTGCCATGCTGTTGTTGCTATGTTTTCCTTTTTCTTTCTTTTTCTTAAGAAGCGGGGGAAAAACCAATCTATTCCCTAAATGTGCTAGACTCAGTTCATGGAACAAAATACCCGAGGTAGAGCCTAGAAGACTATAATGTAATCCATCTGGAAGAGAGTTTATGTGTAGAAGAAAGTCCTCTTGACACCACTGTGTACATTATTCTCTGAAAGAGTTAATGTAACCACTAATACTATTTACATAGATTATCAAAATGCTTCAGGTAATAATCACTTAAAAAGAGTATTAATGTATCTTAGAAGTGAAAGGTAAAGCTCCATGCTGACCTCTAAGTTGGGAAGGAGGTAGGGGGGGAAGAAAAGGTTAAAAGGAATAAATGTGGCCAAGTCTCATCTGGAATACAAAACCATGAACTTGCTCAATAAGCTTGTCAAAACAGTCCTTAAAGCTTGACAGCTTAAACGTGGCTCTCTGGGATGGCCCTGAGGAATGTGCATGCTTTTTCCAAAGGACACATGGCCATGGGGCAAAATGAGTCTGGGTTGTGAGTCCTAAGTTGCTACCTTCTGCCTCTCATCTCTTTATGAAGAGTGGTGGGAGTTTGCTGACCTGCGGTTAGGGCTAAGCAATTAAGCTCTGGGAAGACGTTTTGGGTTGCCCATTCCTCCTTTGCTTCCCTACTTCAGAAGAACTTGGATAACTCTTCCATCCTTAGTCCCCTGCCAACCTCCATGGGTAGTCCGTGGAGGAGAGCGGCAGCATGATGACAAGAATCAATAGTTTCAGCCCAAAGACTGATGACTCAGAAGACAGAAAATGACTTAGGTGGGTCAGGAGTGTGGAGAACTGTGAGGGACCAGGAGGACCTGTGAAATTTGGGTCACTGGGCATTGCTACAGCAGAATAAATTCAATACAGACAAGTGCAGTGCAGTCTATGTGGTTCCAACAACAGGACTCAGTGCCAATACAAAGGACTCTTAACACCCTGATGGGTTTGGAAATGATGTAACCTCTCAGAATAAATACCCAAGTGCCACTGTAGCCAGCTTAAAGACAACTTCTCAGCGTATAGTCACTCAAAATGACAACTAAGATGTCAAAATAAAGCATGTTTTTTAAGAAAGAAAGGCCAGAAGTACCATGCCATCTTTTTATGCAAGATACATGCCCTCTTCTCCCAGGCAGCGAGTCAGCCTTGGTGAATTCAGTACGACACAAGGGCAAAAGATAGATGAGGTTTCCCTTGTCTGAGGCATGTGCTACATAACCTGCCTCTTTCCTCTGAAGGAGATCTCCATCACTGACTGCATCCCTGGGTCAGCAGGAGAGACATTAAAGGCTGGAACAATTTACTGCAGAATTAAGAAGGGCAACAGTAAAATAGAGACAGGCAATGCGGTGAATGTGGAGCAGGATGCTATGCTAGAGAAAAGGCTCTTAGTATTTCAGGTACTCTCCAGCATTAACCTCCTTGACTGAGGTGGGTGAGAGTTACAAAGCACAGCTGGACTGAAGGCGCCTCTTTCTCTTTCTGGTTTGTGTGCATCTAAGACCATGTTGCCATAGGTCAAAAAACCTCCAAGTCCCCACCTGCACAGGACATGAGTGCTACTCCTGACTATAAGCTTAAAGCACAGCACCAGAAAGACCAGTTCTGCCATTCACTGTGCATTAATTACTCCTGCTTTTACCTGCATCCCGTCAGCCCCAGACTTTGGGGTCTGACAAAGACCATCTTCCTCATGCCACTGTCTATGAAGACCACCACTTCCAGCCATGCCAAAGAAACCACACAGACCTGGGAGTCAGGAGCTTCTCACTTCATTCCTCACTTTGGGTCCCAGCATGAACTACACAAGCAGCATAATTTCTCTGCATCTCGATATCCTCACCCTCCACTAGAACTAATAACAACTCCTCCACCAAGCAGGCATGCTGTGAGAATCAATTGGTATTTGTAAAGCCCTTTGAGAAATGGAAGGCACAGTCTGTATGTGAAAATTATTGATATGATTCATTACCAGGAATTCATACTCTATTTATACAGCTCCTAGTCTATTACTAAATATATTGCCCATTTGAATATTGAAATCACTGCTGCTAGTAATTTCTGCTAACGTTACACTGGTCTTTTGGAGGTAGCTTTTTCAACCTTAATGAGAGAACTGTGGAGGCAATGATAAAGGGAACAAATTCCAGAAGAGGAACAAATTAAAGAGGACAACAGGCTTCTTGCAAAACAATAAAAAAATCCATTTAGCAAATAACTGTGTTAACACTTATCTGATTCCTCTTCCTTTGCTCTTGTGTGAAAATCTGATCTCCATTTGTGAAATATTAGCCCTCATCTGTGAGATGGAAATGAGCAAACCTGAGCGCATTGTGTCTCTCCAGACAGACCACTTGATCATCACATGCTGGCCTGACTGATGCTTGAGACCCCTCTCCATGATTAGTCACCTTTTTGGGGAGTGAGGATGCTCCATCAAACCACCAACCCCACAATCACCAACTCCAATGTACTCTGCGCAGGCGCCCTGCCTTTTACTGTGCTGTGCTGCTGGAAGCAGTACAATCTGGGACTACTCAGAGAGTTCCTGAGAAGAGACAGCATATGTCTATACATTATATATTTATTCACACACAGAGGCATGTTCCCACTCCCGAGACACACACGGTATGTTCTGACTTTCTCACTCCAGCATGTTTTGCAAATCTGCTCTCCACACCCTCTATTCCCTCGCTTCACTTTATCAGTATCTTGTTTAAGGGAAATGGTGCTTACTGTAAACTGGAAACGTTAACATCAGGTCAACAGACCATTTATTAAGGAGCAGCTGTGGGAGAGGGAGCGATAGGGCACAGCTATTTTCCTGTCTCAGCTCCTTTTCCTTCCAGTTGGAATATTTATTTCCTTGCTGTCATCTTTCTACTCACTCTTTGCACTGACAAAGCGCTGCCAATATCTGCGGTGTGGGAACTCAAGGACAATCGATATTTTGCTCGAATCAAATACAATGATTTTTTTTTTTTGGTTGTTTTCAAAGCTCAACATTTTGCAATTAAACAACTCAGGACACTGAGAAAATTAAGGTGGGGGTTCTCTTGTAAAAGGCAGGAGGGAGCGCTGCAGAAGTAGAAACCACAGCAAACCAGTAGAGAAGCCAATAGAAATGTGCTGCATCATTTCGTCTTCTTAATACATTTTTTACGAGAAGTGAGATCTTTGATTACATTTTTGATTAGGAGAGACAGGCACTGCCCTGCCCAATGCACAGTTAGAGGGAAAAGAACCTTTCATGTTCATAGATAACAGACATCAAAACAGCCATTCCCAGCTCTTAAAAGGATCAGACAGAACTGCATCTCAAACTGTGCCAGGGACTTTGGTGAAGGCAGGTTCTCGGTGGAAGGCAGACTCGAAGCTGTAAGAAATCATGTCGATGCTGTTGAATGTGGGGAGAAATATGGGAAATTACTCGCAGGGAAATCCAGGACCATTGTAAGGGCATTTCAGGATGCGAAAGCCGAGAGCCATGACAGCCAGGCTGCAAGGGGAGCTGCCAGAAAGAAGCTGCTAGCTGTAAGGAAAGAGTAGCAGCTCCATCAGTCCAGGCAGGGCAGCTCAGCGGGGAAAGCAGCCAGCAGAGCACAGATGATGGCAGGATTTTTACTTCTATTTCAAAGAAGCAAAAATCAGATCCTCCCCCTTTCTCCTTTCTGTAGACTCATGGATTTACTGGACCCCTCCAACATGCTGATGCCTACGCACGGGACAAGTACACTGACAACCAGCTCTACCACGCAATGCAACTGGTCTCTGTCTTTAGAGCTGCAGAGTCAAAGTAGCCTCCTTGCTTTAGAGGTCACCTTGATTTGCTGATAACCTACACTGGTTGAATTGTGCGAACAAGAGATTAGAGTTCTGATCTTGCACAACTCCAATTGAATACTAACCATGGGAGCACGGTGTCCTGGCTTATCTTTCACCATCACTGAAGCGACCCTTCATTTGGCTATGGGATCTGCAAAATCTCAATGGCTGGGATGAGACAGGAGAGCAAATCAACTCAAGGATTCATTCAGAGTCCAGTTCAGCCTGTATGTAAGCACCTTGTCCTGTCTCAGCTTGCCAGCATGTGGTACATAAGCAAAAACCCAAGCCCTTCACAATATCTCAAGGTCCAAAGCAGGGGCTGCCGAGTGGTAAATATGATGTCTATCTTAGAATTTGGCTTAGCTGTGGAAACAGATGTCCTGAAAGCACTGGCTACACCTGAAGCTAACTTGGATGCTAACTCCAACATCTGAACCTTCTCCATGTGCTGAATACTGACCCTCAACCATAAAACAGACTTGCTGGTGCAAAAGCAGTTACATCTCATCACACACAGTCTTTCCACCAGCTTGTTTCTAATCTTTCTCCACAGAAGAGTATCCCCCTAAGCATTACAGCAGCACCTCACCTCTGCTGTCACACTCCATCTCCCCTCTAAGCCAGGGTATCACACAGAGATAAGTGTTGGGACAGCCACCAACTCCAGCCTACCATCTAGCTCAGCCTGTCCCTGCGGCCTCCATCCTTGGTTGGCCCAAATACCTGGCAGCAGTGATCCAAAGAAGCATTAAGCTCACTCCACTCTCAGACTGATAATAAATGGGTTGTGACGAACAATTGTTCCTTCTCCCAAAGCTGCCAGGGCTGCTGCAGATTTTTATCCTCTTTTCCTCTCCTAATACAGCAATAATGTCAGACCAAAGGAGTCTGGAGATGTGCACAACTCACTCTCAACAGTACACTGACACCCAGCCCTACATCTACATTAAAGAAGAGCACAGCTATCACTCAACCAGATGAGCTCCTGGGTAAGGTAAGTGCTTGGATGAAAAACAGATGGCTCCAGCTCAGCCTGGACACTGCAGAGGTGCTGCTGGCACCAAGAGGATCTGCCAGAAAATTCAACCCCATCTTCCACTGAAAGGCTATCTATCTGGAAGATGAACGGCCCTTATTTCCTTCTGCACATGCCACTGCTACCGATCTGCAGCAGAAGTGGCTGCAAACACCCCTTCAGACCAGCCAGGAGGTTGGAGCCTTTTCACTCCAACATTGGCTTAGCTATCGGGATCTCAGCCTCTTTTACAGAGGATATAATTCACATGCACACTTCTCAGCTGGATCAGTTCACAGCAGCTTGTCCACTTAGCACAGAGGCAGGTGAGAACAAGCTGTACTCCCATGCCATGCCGTATTGGCTTGCCATTAAATAGCAGATACACTGCCATTGATTTCAGTTAGATTTTTGTTTCTACCAAACTCTCTACAAATACTTAGTCCAAAGTCTATAGTGCTTCTGAACACACGCCCTCCTTGTTTTATATTGTTTATTGATGTGTTCAGCACCTCACACTAGAGGAATGCAGCAATCTGATTTCTGCCACCAATACCACCAGTGGGATCAGAGCAGCAACGGGAACACGGCTATTCTGTTGCTCTTGCGGCTTTTTCCTCTGTGAGACATGGAGAAATCTGATTATGTTCGAGGCTTTGGTTTCACCAGCAGCACTGATTTACCAACACCACCAATTCTTATTTCTTAATCTCTAAAAAACAATTGTGAGCCGCTGAAGCTCAAACACAGCCTCGTGCAGTGATGAGCTGCATGGTGGCAGAAAAGCAAGAATGCCCCAACATTTTGGCATTAATAACAATAAGGTAGCTAATTTTCCTAGGAATACTTCCCTGTAAAGCAACCTTTACTAAAATGCCAGTAACATCCCAGGGATATTTGGACCTCTGGATGAAGAAGAAACCACAAATTAGCTCATTCTGCAACCTGCAGAAATGTTCCTGAATGCTGTCTCAGTGTTAGAGGATGATCTCAAAGTACAGAAACAAATACAGCAGGCAACATGCGCCATGGAGGACTTGCGCAAACATCTTCCTAAAGTACAGCTCCCTCCTGTAGACTCTTGCCCGAGGTCCTGCTTACTATCCACATGCCATCAAAACAGACTAAACCCAAGACTCCAATCTTTATGCATGCCATGCCTGTTGAAGCAGATTTGCTTGTGTTCTCATGCAACAGAGGGAGGCAGAGGGAGGAAAGACAAGGAGAAAAGGCACTGCCTAGAGGAAACCTGTGTTGGTAAACAAAGGGAAGAGGCAGGAACAGGATGCAGCACCAGGGAGTTAAGGGGCATCGGGTGGGTGAGTCCAGCTCAAGCAAGCACTATCCCTACTAATTTATATGTAACCACCTTAGTCGAAATGCCACTTAATTTAAAACATCCAGGAACCAAAATGAGGTTTTCAAGGTCAGGCGGGGCCAGCTTGTTAAGGGCAGGACAATTTTATTTCCCACTGACTTGCCACTCATACTAATGGTCCCTCCACATGAGCGCTGTCAAGGTGAAAAGAGAAGCACACAATTCCAGCCTGTGATGTTCAATGAAACCATCAGTAACTTCACTCTTGTGGCTGGTACAGTTGTAACAGCACAACTCCCAGTCCCAAATAGCCACCTGTCCGCAGATGCTTCTGTCAAGTTGAAATGAGAACAGAAACCTTTGAGAAACGCTTCAAAAGCTGAGCCTCTGGTTCTCCTCTCTTCAGCCGTGTATCTGGAACAGTGCAGGGCACCACGGGAAGGGACTTCCTTTGACAGCGCTGTGGCACTCGAAATACAGTCATTTGCAAGCCATATTGGATATAAACAGCCTGGAATTCCCTGTTGCCCCAGGTTCCTGTGATGCTGCTGGCACACACACTGGAACACCAGTGAGGCTGAGGATATTAAAACTCAACATGCTGGTGCCAAGGGACACTCAGCATCTTGGAGCAGCACTGAGCTGTCAATAGGACAGCACATGGCCATGTGGCCACCTTCTACTGCACTGTTTTTCCTATTCATAAATGACCCACCTTTTCCATAAAGGTCAAGGCATCAGAAGGAAGGAAGGTGTGATATGAAGAGTAACAGAGTCAAGCAGGAGACAGCTTCTGTACCAGCCACAGGTTTGTATTGGGTGAGCAAGAAAAACCCATGTGAGATGCCCAGCTTGATTAAAATGAAGACATACTCCTCCACGTGCTGTGCTGCCTTGTCCACATGCTGCTCCTCAGCTTTTCCATTTGTAAAAGAGAGGAATACTCGCTGCACTTTGCAACAGTCCTGGAAGGCTTAATTCATGTTTGTGAAGTGCTTTAAGATCTTAAATCGGAAGGCATGAGAAAACAAGTTGTTACTATAATGGCATTATTAAGTGCTGTTACAAAAGAAAATTCAGCTTACATTTCATAGCATTCAGGTCCTTCTTCAGACTACCTTCATGTCCCTTGACACATGCACTTGACAATAACCCAAACAGCCTTGATCGTTTATTCCCAGCAGGGTTTTCCTTATACCTTAGTGAGGTCTCTTAATCTTTTTTTTCCAGAGGAAAACCACCTCATCTCAGTATAACCAAATTATCTGAGCTACTTATGTGCTTCTGCTGGACTGGGCCTGCCACTGTATCACCACTCCAGGAAGGGGCTGGTCCGGATCGGCCAGGAGGAGTGCAGTGGGATCTCCCATATCCCTCACAAGATGCCACAGTACAATTTGCAAGCAGTGTCTGTATTGGTGCCAGTTAGGCCATTCCTGAAATATGTTACTGCTCCTGAGAGCTGTGCCAGGTTATTTAGTCCCAAATGCAGCAGTATTTTTATCCCCCTCCTCCATAATGCCTCATCTTCAAGCTTATCTCTGTTTTGTAGTAAGGATGCTCCCACAATATATTCCTGACTATATTTCTGTCTTTAGACTCCAATATTTCACTTCCCTTACCCTTATCATTACCAAATTACCCAGCGATCTACAGCCTTGTTGATACTGACTTTCTTCTTTCCTCAATCCTTCTCTCAGGTTTCCTCTTTTTCCCCTCCTATCATCTGCAAATTGCATCGTTTTTATCTTTCTCTATGCTGGAAATCTTATCATGAAAGAGAGACTTCTCTTTTTTCTTTTTTTAATTAGTACTTGGTAATATTACCAAGCTGCGAGTTTATAGCTTTGTAGATCTTATATTTTTGACACTAATTACTCACAAAGGCTTTAAAAGCAGCATTTCAACATAGCAACTGGCATGACTGTAATTAAGTAAGAAGCAGCAGGGTTTTTTTTACCTTTCAGAACAAATCTCTAGCATCCCTGCCCCATATCACAGCTCAGCCCCCACAATCACTCCAACGAACAGGACCAGATGTTGAAAACACATTACTCTCGATGCACACACAACTCTCCCCACCCTCAACCAAGCCCTTGGCTGATGTATTAATAGTGCTGTGAGCACAGAGGCTCCACAGGGATTCACCACTTCCCTATTGCCAATCTCAAAGGCTTGGCTAATTTTAGCCTTGCGGTTTTGACCTCTTGTGGGAGAATGCTTTTCCCCTGTACAACAACTCGTGCTGTACCGACCACAGGACTATGCTTGTTTTATTTCCTTCCCGTCATCTCCTCACTGGGACCCCAAAGGGATGTGGAGGGATGTACTGGTTTCCATACCACTCCTGGACGTGGTGCCTGCAAGGCGCAAAGCAGCGAGTGCTCTGTATGCTTGTAAACTAGCTGTTACAGGGATGATCAATTAAAGGCATCTCAGTGGGGAGAGTTTGATTCCACTGGCCTAATTCATTTTCAAATTACTCCAGGATGCTGCCTTTTACTAGTACATTATTTGTTCTGAAACTCCAAATTAAGATTTTATTGTGCCATTAATTTTTATGCAGAAATTACCATTAAAATCAATGTTTTCTGCTTTAAACTTGACAGTTTGAGATGACTCATTGTGTATCCTGTTTCCGATTGCTTTACTGTCTCGGAAGTGGATGGGTCTGTCTTGGCATGCCACTAACTGAGCAATGCTTTCATCATGCCTTACCAACACTTGGGCCCATCCGTCCTAGGCAATTGGAACACCTGCAGCAGCACAACATGTCTCCAACACCACAGGCTGCTGATTCCAGCATATCCTTGGGATGCAGCTCCTCCTTCTGCTAACGAGCCACAGATAGCTAGTGATGGAGCCAGGTCTCCAGTGCAGGTCAGAGTGTTGCCCTCCCTCTCTGCCCTGACAAGGAGAGCATAGGGGAACAACTTGGGTGCTGGCATCCCTGGTCATTCAAGCAAGCTTTGCACCGGGGGTTAGAACCCCAGCCAGGCTGCCCAGATCAATGCATCATTGCTCCTCACTGTCCCTTAGCTGCCCATCTCCATCTGTTGCCTCTTGCCCTAGAAAGAGCCTATCATGATGATTTATGGTTTGCACAAGCCACCTTCTGATCTGTACCAGAGTCCAATACCCAACAATTACACCAATATTGTGAGATACTGCTGGTAATAATGACTATTCAGGTGCAACTGATCATAAAATCACAGACTGGTTTAGGTTGGAAGGGACCTTAAAGCTCATCCATTTCCAACCCCCTGTCATGGGCAGGGACACCTTCCACTAGAGCAGGTTGCTCCAAGCTCCGTCCAACCTGGCCTTGAACACTGCCAGGGATGTGGCAGCCACAGCTTCTCTGGGCGCCCTGTGCCAGCACCTCAGCACCCTCACAGGGAAGAACTGCCTAAGAGCTCATCTCAATCTCCCCTGAGTCAGGTTAAAGCCATTCCCCCTTGTCCTGTCACTACAGGACATTGTAAAATGTCCCTCTCCAGGTTTCTTGTAGGTGCTACATTAGCAGCAGATCACATTGATGCTGGTGGAGCAAACAGCAGTACAACAACCAGGAATCACTCCCATCTCTCCTTGCCAACACAGGGTACGTGTGTGACACTCTCTGCGCTCAGAGACAGTGACACACTTTTCCCACACACTGCTGACCACAAACCTTTGCAGGTGTATAAAGGCACGGAGTTTGCTTCCTTCTTAACTATTAAGGCAAGTCACCTTCTTTTCTTTAAGACAACTTTGTTTTCTAATTGCAGAGGTGCCTGCAGGCAGGTGGCAACAGGGAAGGGGAAATACTAAATGAGTATTTGCCCATCCTGTGGCAGGCAGAGGGAACCAAGAGGAAGAAAAAAGTTTGATCCTTTAAATATGTAGTATCTTAAGAAAACTGTGCATGATATGTAGTGAGTATCTGTGACAAGAGCAAACCAATCCTGCTGTTGGAATATTCATGCAAATAGGAGCAATTTCACTATGATTAAAAAGGCAATTAAGTGAAAAAAACGGCAGCAATTTCAGAAGCAGGCTGTGTGTCAGTGAGGCCTCCACGCAGTGCTGAACTGACATTTTGCTCACTTTCATATTCCATCAACGAGATACTCACTACTACAGCTTGAGAGTACTAATTACCCCAACTGGAGGCAGATGCTCTTAGAAAGACTCCAACAAAGTCTACACAAGGCACTTCATGGGCGGTGCACAGAGAAGGGGGGGAAAGCATCCTGCCTTTCCCACGCCCGCTCCCTCGGATGAAAGACAAAGGCATAAAGAGCATCCACAAAAAGAATGGGCCCCAAAGAAAGATTTCCAGCCTCTAACACAAAACATTCAGGGAACCAAGTGCAATGGCAGAGCCGCTGCCTCCTCCGCTCTCTGCTGATGGGATTAAGAGCATGTGCCCCTCTGTAGTTAGATCCAGAGTAGGCAAATACTGATGAGAACCCTGAAATTACCTGTGTGATAATCTGCATGGGATGAATGCGATAGTGAATGATCCCTCACAAACCACAGGGATGTTAAAAGCAGTATCTGCTGTTGCTGCCCCAAACTTGCCCCCACTCCAGAGGAAAGCCGAGACCAATGCTACCACCCAGGCACTGGCCAGAAGAGCAGAACCTCCCATTCTCAGGGCTCTTCAAACCCCAGATCACCAGAGATGTCCCTGCAATCACCACGCACCCCAAGCATCATGTGTACTAAATGCAAAGCAGGCTGGCTGTCACCTTCCAGAAACAAGCTATTAATTTTCTCGGCCACAAGCAGCACATGCTAAGAGGCATCAGCAAATTTCTCCTCCAGGGTGGCTGCTGCTCCATCCGCACCCGAGCACCCATACGGATGGAGATGCTGCAATATGCATGAGGCGGCTTTGGACTTGATCCCCGTGCAAGTTGAGTGTCCTCTGCTTGTCATTGATGATTAACTGAGCAAAAGGCTTACCCTGTGGCTGAGGTATTTTGCAGCCAGTCACAAACTCAAATATATTTCCTGTCCAGCAGATACTGTCTACTCTTGAGAGCAATTTTTATTCAATTTGTAATCCCCTTTTCAATTCTTTCTCTCCCCTTTTAATATCACCTTTTAAGCCCTTTACCAGGAGTTCACTTTCTGAAGGCCAGCAAGGAACAGTGGACAGAGCCTTTGGGTTTAAAAAGGAATATGCACAGAATATTAATGCAAGAGAAACACACAACATTCTGATCCCTTTCAATTAAGGTGCCATCCCTGTATCACTTTTAGCTGTGCTCAAACTTGGACGTGCCCTGAAATAAACAAACAAAAAGACCCAAAAAGTACCAGTGCTTTGAGCTGAAGCTGAGCCATTTAACCATTTATCTCCCCAATACAATATGCACTGTGACTACTTTTATTTATACAACCTTCCTAAACCAGATTCAGTGTCAAGTGTTGAACAAGGGAAAGCAAGAAATGAAACTGGAAGCTGTTAAGAAGAAAGGCAGTTATGGAGAGATGGGTCCCACTGCAGAAAACAGCTGCCTCTGCTACCTGGAGAAGCACTGGAACTTATGACTGATTTGTGACACTGAATGAGGATGGGATATACATGCCTGCAGAGTCATGAAGGGCAAATCCTAACAACCCAACCCCTTGTGCCCACACCACTCTCACACAGATCTTATGCCCAACTTGCAGTGAGGAGAATTGCAAAGGCCTTCAAATGGTTCTCCAGCCATATGGGTCTTCACTATGACCAAGAGAAGCAGAAGGGCAGCATGCAGCATACAGCTGAGGCAGAAGTCTAAGGAGCAGGTCTGGTGTGGCACTCTTGGGAAGCACCCCTGTGGTGCCCTATTATACCATGTGCTTTTTGCCTTCAACCAAACAACACAAGCCTCAAGGTCCTTTAAAGGTACAAAAAACGTCGATTTTAGACCACTCTAAGAGGCAGAAGTACCTGATTATGTCTCCTTAGTAGCTCTAGACAGAGCTTGGACAAAACAGACTCCTCTAATCAAGGGTTGTGTGGACCTCTGGGGCTCACAGTGAAATGTGTCTCCAGCCCTGCAGCTCGTCCCAGTGCTGCAAAGCCTCTGCAAATTGAGAGGCACCCGAGGTTCACCGAGGTGCCTCAGACTTCTTTTAATTAACAATGGAGAAGGGAACAGTACTTCCCTGGCTTGCTAATCTCTGGAGAAAAGTAACTGAATGAAGAGATGCATGGAAATTGTTTTGTCACAAAGGATGAAGAGGAAACTCTTTTAATTAGCACCACTGGAAATTGGGCTGGGGAGGTCTTCATGGCTGCATTGCTAGCCATGGCTCTGTGGCCTGGAGCCTGCCCTGGGTGCAGCAGAACAACCTAGCATGGACAATATGAACTCCATCCCCCCACACCCACATTTTCTCTCCACATCTCCTTTCATGAGCTTATTATTATCAGTATTATCTCCTTATTTATTATTATGACCTTATTATTATCAGTATTATCTCCTTTACAGGTGAAGAAAAGCTCCTTACAGTTTATTTTTCCTCCTGTCCTTTTAATTCCTCATTTTGGCACTGACCTCTGTATGGAGCAACGAGCTGGTTGCTGTAGCCTCCCTGCATCATTTTGCTTTATGTCTGGAAACATCTGTATGTGCAATTAGAGAGCCAACTCCTTTTATGTCCCTAAATGAGTAGTCTTAATCACCGCCATAAGAAATCAAACCCTGGCAGGGCAGCACAGCTCAATGACACAGTTCTCCAAGCAGGGCTGACAATACCTGGGTGCAGGATCAGCCCTCAGGAGGAATCTCCCACCTTGGCTTCTCCACGGAGGCATTTTCACAAGTGTAATTACAGGAAGCAGCGAGATTCCTCCCTGCTGTGCCCAAGGCAATTTCACCAGCTTTCCACAGCGTCGAGAGACTGAGCTCCAGGAGCTGGTGTGGGCTCGTGGGGATGTTAGCTGGGAGCAAACGGCTGCACGCTGGGGTCTGGTGTGCAGCAATACCCAGGGGGTTCCTTTAGCATGGCTCAGGGAGTTATAAGAAGAACGGTAATAGGGAATGGTAAAAGCAAAGGATGCCTGGGCTCCTCCAGGAGCACAACTCTTTTCTCTCTTCTCTTCACGTCTGCACCGGTCCTTGATGTCTTCCCTCTTTCTTCTCAACTCTCCTCTGTCTTTCTCCATCAGCACAACTGAAGCTCAGAGTCTCACATAAAGCCCATTTCCCCCATCTGTGTTCCACAGCCATCCCCCAACAACAGAATTGCGCTCACCGGGGTCTTGCTGCTACCCACCCCCAAGCTGAGGAGAGCTGGTTTGTGTTGGGCCACCCCACGTCCACCCCAGCTCTGGTGCCTGCACTGTCACGGGCCTTTCTGCCACCTCCTCCTCTGGCCTGAGCCTGCTTCTGGCCTTCTCCCACCCTTTCCAAAGCGATCTCTTGCTTCCACATCCATTTTCCAAATAACACCCCTCCCTGAGCAACCTTCAAAGTCCATAATGCCAGGAAAACTTCTGGAAAGACAGTGCACCTGGACCAACAATAGGAAGCATTTTGTCCCCTGGAAAGACACTTATTAACTCCAGTTTCCACTTCACCAGCTCCCTGTGCCTGCATGGAGCCTCTGCCTGTTCTCAGCACCTAGGTCTTGAGTTGCATTTTGTTCACCTTGCAGTTAAATGTTATGGCTATGATCCTTCCCATGCTTTCCAGTGACCATTTTGGATTCAAAACAGGTGCTCAAAATATCTGCATTCCCAAATTATCTCCTTTAGATCTATGCTCTGGTGGTATGTAGCTTTAAGTCATTGTATTTCAAGCAAGAATATTTAAAGAGAGTAATCTGTATGTGCATGTCAGGGAAAAGAATTAATTATTGCTCTAATTAAAAGGACACTTGAAAATAATCTCTCTCTTTTCCTGCTGATTTTGCCCTTTTTCCATGAGAAAGCTTTACATTTTTGCATGTATATGTTTCTCAAGGAGTTAGAAATTACAAGGGCTTATTTTATTTATGCAACAGTATCAACCAGAAGCTGTGCATCAGCAAAATGCACATTAGGCGGATGGCAAAGGCAAACATCAATGATTTTGTGCTGGTCCCAGATAAGTAGTATGTAGTATTATTGCTGTTATTATTATTATTATTATTATTGCTATTATTACTACTACTGTTATTTAAAACCCTGGATTACTTTAAAGAAGCCTAAAAGGCATTCTCTCTTCTCCAGGCTCTACTTCAGGTTTAAGACTGCAATGTGTCAAATTCTGTTGACTGCAACATGCTTTAGAATCATAGAATCAACTAGGTTGGAAAAGACCTTTAAGATCATCAAGCTCAACTTTTACCTCAAGGCCACCACTAAACCATGGCACTGATGGGCTCATCTACACAGTTTTTGAACACTTCCAGGGACAGTGATTTCACCACTGCCCTGGGCAGCCTGTTCCAATGCCTGAGCATCCTCTCTGTGTAGAAATTGTTCCTAATATCCCATCTAACCCTCCCCTGGTGCAGCTTGAGGCCATTACCTCTTATCCTGCTGCTTGTTACTTGGGGGAAGAGACCGACTCCCATCTCACTACAACTCCCTGTCAGGTAGAGAGCGATAAGGTCCCCCCCTGAGCCTTCTCTTCTCCAAACTAAACCTCCCAAAGCCCCCAGCTGTTCCAGACCCTTCATGAGCTTCACTGCTCTCCTCTGGACCTGCTCCAGCACCTCAGTACCACTCTTGTAGAGAGGGGCCCAGAACTGAACACAGGATTTGAGGTGCAGCCTCAGCAGTGCCCAGTGCAGGCGGACAATCACTGCCCTGGCCCTGCTGACCATGCTATTTCTCATACAGGTCAGGACTCTGTTGGCTTTCTTGGCTGCCTGAGCACAAGCTGGCTCATGTTCAGCTCTGTCAATCAGCCCCCCAGGTCCTTTTCCACTGAGCGGCTTTCCAGCCACTCTTCCCTGAGCCTGCAGCATTGCACGGGGTTGCTGTGGCCCAAGTGCAGGACCTGGCAAAGGCACATCCTTGGATGAACAGCCCCAGCCCAAGCAGCGCATCCCTGCTGTCAGAGGCTGGTTGGACGGATGTAGCTGTGCTTCAGTTCCCTGCCTGGGGCCAGGCAGAGGACACTGTTGGCTTGTGATCCATCTGCTCTTCCAGCTTTGTGTCACCAGCAAGGCGGCTCGCACCCTTGCCTTGAGCCCGCAGCACTCCAAGGGGCTCCCCAGGCAGGGGTGCTCAGACATAAGGGAGCATTGGCTCTGGCTCTGCTGGGGATGGAGGCAGCTGGATGAAGCCACTTGGCTCTGTGAGCTCCCACTAAACTCGAGCACAGCTACCACAGATAATGGCAGCAGAGCCTACATGCATCTCTTCATGTTTTGCCTTAAGGGAGAGAAGGTTTCTTTAACCACAGTTTTATGGTAGTGATAGAGAAGGAGAGACAGAAATTGCATAGGCCGGCACAACACTAGTTCCAGGGATCTTAATTTAAGCAGGAAACAATCAGAATAATCCCCAGGAAAATGTCATTATACAAAAATATGTGGCTGTCAAAAGGTTAATTCAGTCAGCCATTCGAATCCAAACAAAAACCTGGGAACACAATGCAGGGAACAAGGCAGAGCTCATGGTGGGATGAGCAAAGAGCCCCAGGGCTGTATCAACAGTATATAAAGCCACAACACACAGGAAGACTAGCCAAGGTTTACATTTCAAATCACGGAAAATCCAAAGTGTTCCACCTAATCTAAAAGGCAATCCTGACCTCCCAGTCGAACACTGCAACTACTCTCCCAGCAATACTCTAAAGGAGAAAGCGAGAGAAGAAAGAGAATACTGGACTACTCCATAATTCAGCGTGTTTTGACAATCACCTTCGGGGCATATCACACTCGACTGCTCATCATTCTCAAAGATGGATAGGAAAGAGGCTGGAGAAAGGGACACTAGATGATATAATGGAAAGGCAATTAAAGACCACAAAGAAACAAAAGGCAAATCAGCTGCATCTTTCTCTAATTTATAGGACATGGAGCAGGCAGTGTGATTGATTCATGTGTTTATCATCCTCTGAGGAGCAGAGAGGGTATGGACTGATAAGAAATGATGTACAGTGTGAGAAGCACAAGCTACGTGGCCCTTGTTGACATAGTGCTTTGTGACACTTCTCCCTCTTCCCAGGGGAATGCTTGTTGAAAACCCATCAGGGGTCAGCATTTCCCAAGCATTAATGTTTTAATGAGACACCACGACACTCAAACTGTGGACTCAGTTCTTGCACTGAGCTCACAGTACCAGGGGAATGGCTGCACTAAATGGTGGAGTGACTTCAGTACTGTAACCTCCACATGCAGACTCAAATAAAACACATTTAAAGTTCACAGCTGGTAAAGTACAATCTGTTGATTAATTTCCAGTAGATCCTCCTCAGGTAATGCCTTGGAAGAACAGAGCTTTCTCTCATTTTCTCTCCCTAAATGTTCTTCAGGCAACTCTTTCCTTACCTTATCCACTATCACCCCCTAGATGCTGACAGTTCACAGACAAGCATGTCAAAAACATCTGCCTTTCCAGTGCATTAATAACTGTTTCCTGACTGGCTTGACCTTCTGTAAAAATGTTAAAAAATATCATAAATACACTGTTCTATTTAATAAGGAGACAGAAAAGATGGGAAAAGGCAAGGATCAATGTGAAATAACTTAGACTCAAGTATCTTTAAAGTGTCCTCTGGAAAAATACAGATGATGGAGTAAAGAAACCATGCTGGAGAGAGCTGGGTGGCTGCCCATAAATCCAGAAGAAAATTAAGTCTCTAAAGCTCTGAAAGTTGCTATCACTCTCCTTGAAATGAGCAATTGGGAAATCAGCATTAATATTAAACAGCTTGGTCTGAAGGAAAAAAAGGACAATTCAAGGGATTCTGCCTTCCAGCATCAAGAGACAGTCAGAAAACCTTGGACTAAAAACTGGAACATTTTGCTTTTTCCTGTATCACAGAATACAGTCATGAATCCACATATCTGTGTGGACTGTGATAATAAACAAAAATAAGGGTCATGCCAGCTCTCCCTGTCCCCTCATCCTGCAGCATCTCAGCTCTGCATGGGGAGGATCTACCAGGTAGGGATGCAACGTGCTTGGTGACACACAGCAGCACTGCTCTATGGTGCAACCTGTTTGCACAGCCGGTCCACCTAAAGCTGTGGCTTAAAGCTGGGTTCTCTCCTGTCCTGAGTGTGAAACATGGCCTCAAGTTAAATAGGGAAATGAGAAGCGTAAGAGACTGGATATTCCAAAGCTGAGCTTATAAATGCTTTTAAGAGTGGATAATTCTTATTCCACTCATATAAACAAACAAATAAATACACATAAATGTGTGTGTGTGTGTGTGTGTGTGTGTGTGTAACATTTAAGCTTCTCATGCCAAGTTTCCTTTGCTAGCTTAAGCCCAGAGACCTTTAAAACCAAAAGCAAGTAAAGTTTTGGTAGATAAACGTGTCACTTAACCACAGTGCATTAAGTTTAGGACTTTTCAGGCTATAGATACAATTTGTGGAGCCACTGGAAAGCAATGCATCTCGCTTTCCCAATAGGATGAATGTCTGCTCCCTGACTGCGTGACACTAAAGGGAAGACTTTCAAATCAGTCTGAAACAACAAGATTTGTCTATTCTGAGACTGGAGCAGCCAGAAGCATTTTAGGGGGAGGGAGGCTGGAGGGACAGATGAAGCAAAATACATTAAGCAGAGCAACCTTTAATAGTGGCATCTGCATGCCATGGCTGGATCAGTCACAGTATCAGCATGAGTTCCTTGGGGGAACTATCAGGGAGAGTCACTCAACAGACACAACACTCAATCCTACAACTGCATGGATATTTTAGCATGTTCTAGCTATCTCTGGCAAAACCAGGTATTATGCCAATGTACTATGACTGTAGCATGAGGGTAAACACAACTAGGCACACACAGCTCCCACTGTACGGTGCAGAACTGATACAACTAACAACCACAGAAATGGCTTGATTCCTTCCTTTTCAATGATTACTTACTGGCACCAGTGGGGTTAATTCCTCTTGGTATCTATGCATACCTGGGTTGGTAGGAATGAACCATCAAAACCTGCCAACATGTTGAGAACAGCTTCCCTGGAGAAGGTGCAGAAGGGCAACTCGGATATTACCTTTTAATGAGTGCTGGCCAGGGAGAATGGAGTGCGATACAATGGTGTAAGCACAATAAATACTGAAGAGGTGGGGACACCACAGCAGAGTCTGCAAAAACTGCAGAGGTGGCCAGGATGGGCTCAAGGGAAGCACAGGGCTGAAGCCAAGGCTGCTGGTGTGCCTGTGCCCACAGTCCCACTGAGTAATAGGCAGCTGCTGAATAGGTCAGGGAGGGTCTCCAAAAGGGTCTGAGCCCACGGGAGCCCACTCGAGCCATGCTGACATAAGATGGAAATGTGGAGAAAGGGCTCCAGGGTCAGTGCAGATGGGCTACAAGGCTGCTGGAAAACCAGGAGAGTCAGAAACCATCATTAGATTCCTTAAGAGTCTGTCTTAAGGGCAGACAGCACCTGCGAAATAGCATTTTGTGCTATTCATGTTCATAGGGAACTGTGAGCTTAACTAGGCCTTCATCAGGGGCTGGAACTTGGAATAAAACCACGCAGATTTCTCCCTTCCTCTCTTGCTCCAGTGGCTTTACAGTAGGTGCACTTATCCAACTCAGCTCTTTCTCAGGAGGCTATTAATATTTGGCTCTGTGTACACAGGTCTATTACAGGCCCATTCATAACCACCCTGCAGAGCACTTGTAACACCACCAAGCAGCGTACTTGGAAACCAAGGCTATCGGCACCGGGTTCTCCAAGTTCACTTTGAATCACCACAACAGGGCACGACACTGTCCAGGGGGGCAACACCACAACTCCAGCAGGTCCATGAACCTGACAGAGCCGAAGGAACAAAGATCCCTCCAGCTCCAGGTGTCCTGCTCCCTCCATGCACCTCCTGTGCTCCAAGCATTGGGGTGTCCCCATCTCCCTCCTCCCCTCCACTTCCCTGTCCCCTCACTCTGGGTTTCACATTCACAGCCACATGCCTCCAGTTCCTGAGGAGCCACAGCTGCAAACGCAGCAGTACCTGCCTGGAATTGAAAAGCTGGACATTAGCACCTCGTCCAGCTCTGCTGACTTATCATTTTGCTATCACCTACGCCTCATTATCATGCAGCTTCTCGCTAGGTCTTGGCTATCCTACCACCTTCCCCCCCTCCTTCCAAGCCCTGTGCCTCTCTCTCCCCTTCTTATTAAGCATGGGCTTGATGCTATCTCAGTCCTGCTATTCTCTCTATTGATTACTTCCAGGGAGCTCCCGCTGGCTGCTCCCCCAGCACCACGTTTGACCTTCCCTGGGATGAGACAAAGCACCAATGTCAGGCGACTCTCAGCACGCAGCAGTGTGAAACAGCCACTTCAGCTCACTCCCATTTCACAGAGGGAAAAAGGTGGAAAACTTGTTTGGAAAAGCTGCTCAGGGAAGAGATCAAAACAGCATCCTACCAGAATGGCTCCTCCCTTGCTCGGAGCGGACTGTGTGCCCTTGCATCACTGAAGCGTGTCTCGCTCCAAGGATTTGCTATGCCCCAGCCCACTTCCTTCCCTATTTTATGGGAATGGTGAAGCTTTTTAATTTGCACATTGACTGGCAGAAAGAAATCCTAGGAGCTTAATGACATCCTGCAAATTCATCATCGCTTGAGCTGCCAAGGGCCTTGTAACAACCATCCCACATACTCTTGCAAGGATGACGTTGGCACTACACACTAATGGTCTCAGAACCTTGCTGTTTGACTTGCATTTATGTAGGTTTCCAGCTTCTAATGCATTCAGAGCAGAGCACAGGGAGAAAAGTCAAAGGGTAACATCCTGGACAGTGTGAAATGTACCATCAAAGGAGGGACCAGCAGGACAGAGCTGACCGCAGCCTGGCTCACTAATGCTGCTGAGGCTGTGGAAGGAGCTCATGGACAAAAGGAAGAACTTTAAATAAAGATCAAGAGGATGCAGTGACATTACGGCACGGCCAATCAATTCAATCTCCACCTCAGAGGTTACCAGAAGTGAGACCTCTCCCGCGGCCCTTCCCAACCCCTCCATTTCTCACCAGCAGGTCTTCTCATAGTCACATCAGGACCATTAACCCTTAAAGTTTCCTGCTTCTCACATTTGTTATGTCCATGCACTCCTTTAAACCAATGCTGACTTCTCTGTTTCTTGTTCCACAAACTCTCCTCATCACATCCATCTGCAACACTGCCCTTTTCGGTGAATTTTCCTCCTCCCACACTCAGCCATCATTCCTATGCCAATAATTTCCACATTTAGTTCCTATTTCCTCTGTTTTTTCTCTTGGCTCTCTGCTTAGACATCTCAAAGGCATCTCTCAACCATTTCCTTAAATCTGGACTCTACTTGGTGCTTTTGGGGCACTTTCAGCTTGGAAGTGCTCAACAAATCCCAACACCTTCATCTTTTGCCTCCTAATCCTTCTGTGCTCCTCTTCTCCATCCGAACTAACACCTTCACTCATTTTTTTTAGTAATGAATATCCTAAAGGATCATCCCTAACAGTTAAATGTGTGACTCTTCTGAGATTCAGCTTCCCATGCACATGGTGGACTTGGCTCAGTGCAAACAGCTTAGCCGTGAGACACAGAGCCCTTGGATCGCTCCCTCCTTGTGGCTGAGGAAGGGACAAGACAGTCTCATGTTTAAGCTCTTTCCTCTGTTATTCTGCTCTAAATGCCTACAAATGCCATTTGGATGGATGCTACAATATGCATTTACTGGCTCTGAAAGCCCCCACACAGGGAAAATGCACAGCTGGTGCTTTCTTAGGGAAGGAGAAATACTAGTACACAGGCAACTCATATCACAGAAGAGCACAAATTAATATTAGAGACTTCCCTGCCAAGAAGCTTTAACAACCATGGGACACATTTCCTCCCTTCCTAATGCACTGTCCCCTCTGGGTGAGAACATCTCATGGCCAAGAGCATAAAATTGCCATATGGATACAGAGCCTACGAAACCATCAGTATAAAGTCATTCTGAACGCCAGAGAGCTGCTTCATTGACCCACAACGATACCACTTGACATTGACTCAACAAGACCATACTTTCAAGCCCTTCAGCCACTAGCCGCTTAGTAACAGCCTATTCTCTTTGAAGGACAGAACATCTGGTAGGGAGGAAAGGGTGGAAGAGAACCCTGTAGCCTCCAGAAGGTGATTTTTTCAAAGCCAGTAACTGAATAGAGCTACATCTATTGCTGTGTCTCAGGCTCGTAGAATTTAGCAAGGTATCCAGGTGTCATTATATGATTTAAAAGTAAATTAAAATGAATGATAGAGCATAACAGCCCCAGGTGTTTATTTCAAGCTAGCCTGTTTCTACACCATTTAGAACAAAAGAAGGCAGGAGGGGGAATCTAATAACAAACCTTGTGTGTGTTGCATGAAGAAGTAATCACACCATTAAATCACTCTGGCTGTAGAACACTTCTAATACCTTCAAGTGTTGGCAGTTCTCTCCAGCTCAGGCTCGTTTCCATCGTTGTGCTGTCCTGCTTCCCAGAGCTGGCAGGTTTTGCCTTTTAAGAACCTCAGGAGATAGCTGCACAACCTGGCAGCCTGTGCATCAGCCTGGGGGCTTTGTGCATCAGCTGTGTCAACAGCTACGCCTTTGCTTGAAGGCACCTTAGATCCCTTCTGAGCACTAATGGACGGGCTGGACCAGCACCATCCCTTCAGCACTGCTGCTGGGCTGGAATGAAGCACCTCCGAGGTGAGATGGAGCGTTGGGTATGCAGTGAATGCTGACAAACCTTAGGAAAAATCAAGACTGTGGCTGGAATGCAGAGATGTGAGTAGGGAGGAGGAGAAGGATCCATAGGAAGATCTTTCATAGAAAGGAAAGCTTGGGAGAGGTTATTTTTTCTCTCTCAAAGGCATTTTTTTATGGAAAACGCAATGATAAGAAATTACCTAAGCAAGACTGAAGTACGAAAGTTTCTACTGCTTGTTGGCAAGTCTCCCAGAATGGGGATGTCTCCTTCACAGGCACAGATCTCTCTCCAAGACCACGTTGTCAGAGAATCCTGTTTTGCAGGACATCTGTCCCACATGACTGATAACCGCTAGCTGATTCTCTTCAGAGGTTCACCACCTTTTCCTCTACAGGTTCGAAGTTTTGATCTTCAGATCTCAAGATGTGTAAATCCCTAATCAAGCACCATCTCTGCACAGCATAAAACCAGGTGACACAGTATTTTGTTTAAAGATAATATATATATTATATATATTATAATATGTAATATATAAAATATATAATATATAATATACAATAATACAAATATATTTTTTATATTATAAATATATAAATAAAATACAATAGAGATATAAAGGCAGAGAGATTGAAGTCATAAAAGTCAGGGGTAGCACAGCGGAGTGAAAAGAAAGAGTTTTCAGTACCATCATTGCTCACCAAAGGTCCTGAGGTATCTCAAAAGGCATCATGTCCAGGAGAGCTTCTCTGCATTCAAAGGAAAAGTCCATTTTTCCATAATTCATCAGGTTAATAAATGACTCCCTTTTCTCCCTACAGCCTCTCCTATTACCAATTCTCATGCAGCACGCCAGGGCCTCCTTTCACTATTAATACCACTCACTGTGAAATGTAATTACCAGCTCTATCACAAAGCGTCAGGCACATTTATCCACTGTACACACTCGCTGACTCCAGATCACATCAGTCACCAGCTGGCTTGCTCTGACAATGTTGTCCAAAGGAAAAAGTATCTGCATGGGCTCCCAGCTAACTTAGGCCACTTGAGCAGAGCATGAAACTGTTCTGAGGGTCCAAAATGGGTTCAATAAGCAAACACAAAAACGAGCAAAGAGAGATACTTCATTTAATACAGACTCATAATTTAAATCTAAAGGAAAGAATGATGATAGGCAGAGTGAAGTGTTTGGCTGGAGAAGATGGATGAGTAAACGCTCTAGAAAGCAATTCAAAATGATGGAGTGAAATTAATGGCTCCCTCCTCCAGGCTGACACAAGCAAAATCCCTCCTTTGCTTTATGCTTTAACTCTTGTCATTATGTTTTGATTAAAGCCAATATGAAAAGCTCACTTACTGTCCCTTCCTTGTGGCTTTTTTCTTCTGCCTCCCTCTTTACTTTGCAGCATTTCTAGCCAGCATATAGGATACCCAGAATTCATGTTGTTCAATCCTTTGTCACTTGGCGAAGCTGCAACTCTCACAAAGGGCAGGGACTCAGCCAGACATATCAGCTTTAGCTTTACTTAAAAAATCCTATTAGTTGGGAGAGAAAATAATATACATTCTCACGGATATCTAAGTGACTCTTACATTAAGCACTTCCAATTCCATGGGGCTAGAGGCAGCCCTTCCTGTCCTGTCTGAATATCAGCTACATGCTTTGAAGGCAGTTACCTTCATCACACTCAGTGTTCCTGTAGCTGTTCAAAAGCAGGCAGCCTATGCTTACAATGGGGAACAGATAAAAGGTGTATTTTATTTACAGTTGTGTCTTACCACGGTGCTATGAGCACTGAAATAAAACCAGAGAAATGAAACTGAAAGTACTGCTTACAAAATAAAATAGGAATAATCAGACTACCTGAAAAGGAAAGAAGTGGAAACGGAATAGGATTAGTTACGTTAATTGCGCATCCGTCACTGTGTCTCCAAACTTTTAGACTCTGGTATTTAAAGCCAACTAATGATCTGCCCACTGGGCCCAGCATTTCCCTAACACAGAGCCAGGGCAAAGACATCTTCTGAGAAATAAAATGAAGGGTTTGGAGACTTCTTGGGAACAAAGGGAAAACAGGAACGAAGAGCTCACAAAAACTTCCAGGTTCTAAAAACCCAAAGGATTAAACCCCTGCCGATGAGAAGGGAAATGAGGTAGTCACCTTCCAATTAAAATAAAGCATAACAGCGTGACCTGCTAGGGTATACTTGTCCCAGGAACACATCATAGCAACACCCCAGTGAATGGCTGTGCTCCTAAGAGTATCACAGTGCTTCCTGGAGCACTGCTGGATCGGATATGCCTCTTTCCACCTGACTGTGCTCTTCAGTACCAGCCAAATACAACTGATGGGGGAGAAGGGAAGGAAACAGCTGAAGTTCAAACTTCTCCCACCCTCTCAGAATTTGGTGTTGCTTCAGTAACAAGTAATTCATGGATCACTGCAGAATCACAGAATGGCTTGGGCTGGAATGGACCTTTAAGCTCACCTAGTTCCAGCCCCTGCCACTAGACCACGTTGCTCCAAGGCCTGTCCAACCCAGTCTTCATTCTTCTAATCTCACACAGTAATGATATTTCCTGCTTTGATTCAAGCCTTTTTAAGCATGATGGTGGCAGATGGCAGGCTATTACACAGCATGGCTGCACGGCAATGGAAGCAGGAAGGATTATTAACAGAAATAGTAACTCTTCAAAATCAAAAAGGTGAGCGCCCATGGAAGAGCTATGGCTTTATTTTTACACCTCAAATCAGTTATTTGAATGCATTATAAATGCTGTAAATATACCCAATGGATATAATGAAAATGCATTATTAATTTTCACTCATTATTAATGAACTTACAAATTCACAAGTGATGGAGCCATGACAGTGTGAGGGAAAGGTCATGAATAATAACTGGAGATGAATAATATATGCTCAGTTAGCTCACAGGATACTATGCTCATATGACTGTAGTGTCTCATGTTTATTTAACTTGGCAGCGCATTGACTTTTTATTCTTTGCTAGATAACAGCACAAAGAATTACATGGACTATAATCTATATTAATTCAACATAACAGATCACAAGGTACAGCTGATCCTCCTGTGGGGATGCTCCTGCATTCTCACTGACACTAAAAAGCTGGGATCCCCCTCTCTTCTCCATCACACTTTTCCTCCAGGACATCATATTGTTTTGCCTCATTCGTTTCCCTTGCTGGCATATGGAGAACATCAGCTCTATGAAGAGCCCACAGCAGACCCAGAGACAGCCCACGTGGCATGCGAGGGTGACTAACCTGAGATCAGTGGAGACATGTCAAAATCTCTGGCAGTATCTCAGTGCGACAAACGGGAAGGCAAGGCATGTGTCGTGTGCACATACAGACCATTTTGTTTGGGTTCCATCTGTTAGGACTAATTTGTTAATTATTAAAGAGATAATTTATCATCTCTGCCTGCTTGATCGGTGTTTATTACCCACAGTCTGAGGCAAAGGGAGCGCTGTGTGAATAAAGATGGGATTAATTAATAACAAAAAGTTCAGGCAACTGCAAACTTGTGGTGGCTGCTTCTAGTCCTTGTCTATTCCTGAACAAAAAGGAAGCTGGGAGGGGGGAAAAGCATCAGGAATTCAAATATTCAAGCTTCCAAGCATTGTATTTCCTCCCTTCTTCACAAACTAACCACTGCCGGATGGAAAGCAAACTCTACAGCACTTTACAACCAATTTCTCAGACTGGATCCAGCTACCCTGTGCATCACATACTGTGAACAAGCTGTTCTCCAGGTCAGCATCACTGTGTCATCTCCAGCCCCATGGAGAAGAAACGCATCAGTGCCCCCTGGCTCCTGCCATTCAGATCTGTAAACCACAATCAAAACTAAGCAGCAGGTCACCCACTTTGAGTTTGGATTGAAGACCCCAGCTCTGCCTTTCCTCCGTCAGCCACTGACCCATTGGTGACCATGCTCCCCTCCAGGTCCTCTCATACTGTAAGATTCATATTTCTGTGAGGCTTTTCAGCACCTCCTCCCTCCTCATTGCTTTATTAGAGATTTGCATTTGTCATTCCCCAAGTGGAGTCTCAAGACTGGCAGAATAACCAATGTCCGAACAACTGGTGGCAACAGCACAAAGCAAAAAGCTTTCAGGCACTTACACTGAAGCTTGTAACCCTCATCTCGTATGGCAAAAGTTGAAAGGAAAGACATACCTATGAACTACCTTTTTTCATTACTGAAAGGTGCTCACAAAGGTTCAATGACATTCCAAGAGGAATCTCAAGAGAGATATGCCAGCCTACGGAACAGACAAAATAAATACCAACCTGTCTAAACATGCGGGAAAGATCCTGAAATGTGGGGATGCTGAGCTGCAGGAAGCCAGAGAAAATCATTCACATGCTATCAATTGATGCTGAGAAAGCACAGGTAAGGGATAACTTCCAAGGAGCCAAGTACCCAACTCACCACCTATTCAGTCTTCTAAGGGAGCCATCAAGGGAAAAGAAAGCAGGGAGATGGTAAGTTATTTGATCAGAGATACTTTTAAGGTTAACGGACAGGCCACAAACAGCAATCATGCCTCCAGCCATGCAGTGTGAAAAAAGATGCATTTTGTTTGGTTTGTGGTAGGAAAAGACCTTCCCTATAAAACTTGGATCTTTAGTGAACTTCAGGTGACATGTTCTGGCTAACTGCTGCTCTGCTATGCCTCCGTGTTGCTGCCTATTTGCTTCCTCAACCACTCATGATCAATTTAACAAGTATTTAGCACAAACAAAAGTTTTCTTGCTAAATAAATTAATTATGGCAGAGTAAACAAAAAACTTCTTAAAAATGCATGTTCTGATGTGATTGCTTCTTTAATTGGCTGCTTTAACATTTGAAATGTGATTTAATTTTCAACTTGATTAACCTCACCCACGGGGTCAGGCTGTCAGGGACACAAACACTGAAGCCTCTAGTACTCCCCATAGGGCTTCAACAGAGGAGCCCTCTTGGTACTGCTGATTCCTCCGGCCCTTTCCCTCTTTTATTATTCTTATTTAGGAAAGGAAGATCAAGTTCAGACCAACAGCAAACATACATTTCCTGGCTCTCCATTAGTAGCTTTAAAATGCGATGGTGCTGTGGAGCTCCAGGTATGAATCCCAGTTCCGACAACTTCTTTCCTTAATTGCTTGAATAAAATCTTCATGCCACCCCAAATGTCCTTCCCCATAAAATGAGCGGTGATAACAAGAAGCCAGTAAGGTATGCCGGGGAGTGGATTAATTATGTTTGGGAATTGCCTGAGAGCTGAATGCTACAAGCTGGGACAAACAAAGCCATTACATTTTCAGTCCTGTGACAGTACACACACGGTATGACAAGTCTGAGGAGATGACAACACCTCCAGCCGCCTCTGATGGTGGGTTTGCAGCCTGATCCCTATTGAAGCACATGAAAGCCATTTTCTTTTCAGCTGAATTACCAAGTTGTCAGTAAATGCTGCTACAGATTTCTTTTTCCTACTTCAAAAGAACCCTTTGCACTCTCCGACTGCTTCCTGGTACCAGTATTTGCACTATCAGGTGCTCTGCTCATCAGCAGTACCCCTGATTTCTCATAGGTTCACAAATTGCGGAGCTCAAAAGAACCGTAAGAATCAGCCAATCTAAACTGATGAAAAGCACAAGCTGGTGAATTAAGCAAAGCAGTTCCTGCATCAGGCTCATAATTGCTAGCTGACTTAGAACATTTCTTGTACAAGAATATCCCATCTTCATTTAGACACTTCAAAGTGATGTTGAATCCCCCCGTACTGAGATAAATAGTTCCAATGGCTAATTACCCCTGTTGGAACAAAAGCACGTCCTTAGTTCTAATCTTTCCTGGTTTCTACTTCCAGTATTTGATCTTGTTATGCTTTTGTCCAATAGATTAAAGGGGTTTTATGCTAGCCAAAATCTCCTTCCCTTATAGGAACTCAGACTGTGATCAAGCTACTTATTAACCTACTCTTTGTTAAGCTAATTAGAAGGAAATTCTCCAGCCTCTCACTGGTTTTAGATCTTGAGGTGAGGCAGGAGAAAAAGGACTTCCCGGCAAGAATTTCCCCTCTTTTCAGAGAGAAACAGGTTAAAGTAATGTGATAAAAGAGAGGCTCATGTGCTTCACACTGTCTATCACATCTTTACGTTACCTTTCCTGCCTTCTCTTGTCCTGGTATAGGGTGATGAAGGAGGCAATGCTGGAAGCTGAATTTGCAGATCTTCACTCAGATCACTGACCTCAATGAGACAGAAAAGCAGAGAGGCAAAGACTGACATGCTGCGAGATTCTGCTGGAAGACCCAGAAAGAAGCATACAGCTTTTTACCATGAAGCTGCTTCCCAAGTTGGCATATGCCGTCTTCTCCGAAGGCCCTTTGCCAGCTGTTCTCTCCTTCTAAGGCTGCTTTGCTCTCTCCTGCCTGTGTGGCATATTACCTACACAGCCATCTCTTCCCCAGTCCTGATGGGAGTTCTTGGATCACTTCTCCTGTCCCCTCCCACTTCTCTCACACACGTGCCTTCTCTTCACTCTCTTCTTTGCCAAATTGCCTTAAAGAGTGCTTTCTCCCCTGCCTTCCTCTTTTCGCTTCACATCTTCTCTGTGGGAGGACTTTCAGGACTGGGTCTCTCCTCTGCATGCCATAAGATACCTCTTCTCAAATCCTGCTCTATCAATGAAGCTTTTTTGATTCTCAGCACTTTGAGGTTACATGAACACACCCTCCCATGTGAAACACTCCAAACCCAGACCCAGCACATCCCCATCTCCTTTCCAGCCTTTTGCAACACAGCTGCTCAGCCTGGCCACGCTTCCTGCTGGTTTAGATGTGAATGGATCTGTTCTCCAAGCATCACTGTAAGCACCAACATGAAGCAGCACAACTCCAGGGCAAAATTGCATTGCTACCAGTGAGATTTCTAAGCAGTTATCATCTTTCTGTGAGTCACTTGCTGGGAAATGAAGGTGGGAACATCTGTGCTGGCACCCTGAGGCCGATTCCTTCATACCCACACTGATTCACAGTCACAGAAATGTCTCTTCTCAAGAAGGATCTCATTCTTCTGCTAACCACTGGTTGACTTCATTCATCGTTAATCACCTCCTCTCTATGAACTGGAATGCTGCTGCAGAGGCATTTTGATTCCATTTAAATTGAGCAGTAAAGGTGGTTTTGCAAAGCTTGTGTTGGTGCTTAACAGTGGCCTGACAGCTGCGAACATGTAGGATGCCATGGCAGAGACCTGGTGGGAGAACAGTGAGCATCATGCTAGATACTGGGAGGAAGCAGTGAGAGAAATCCACTGCTATGTACTTACAGCAAATGTAAAACTGGAACTACAAACCAAGAGGTCATTTAACAGCATCATGCCCCTGATGAATGAGTTTTAGGTGGAGAGGAGGATCCACCTTGCTGCACCAAAGGAGAAAACAGCTGATGGGGCTGGGAAGATCTCATCCTGCTTCCCTGTTATCCCAACCTGATTTCTGGGAATGAGGCAAACCTGGGAGAAAAGGCTGGGGTCACCTTGGTGTAAGAAAAGTGGAGGGAGGAAAGAGGGGGAAACTGCCAGCAGACATCAGAGGATTAATTTAGAAAATAAAAAGTCAATTTAGTGCTGATGGGAAGGAACTAATGGAAAACAGCAAGAATGAAATGAGATATTCTCAGAAGGAGTGAGAAGAGCCAGGCTCAGTCATGCCATGAAGGGTGATGTGCCCCAGTTGTCCCACAGATAGGGCAGGATCGAGACCCCTGCTCTTCAGAGAGCAAATATTAGCATGATGGATCCTGGGCTATGACAGTGGTACACAAGGCTCAGATGGTTTGTTTTGTTCATGTATCTGCTGTTTAATAGGAAATAGATAAAGGGCAAAAACCCTTCCCAGAGAGAAAAACTGCTCAGCATCAATGATTTTCTGTCACTTTTGCCCAGAACCCAGACTCAGCCTGGGACCTCTGGGTGAAGAAGTCAGGTCCCTATTGACTCGTATTCTGCAGTGCCAACTGGCAACACAACTTTCCCCATCAGCCTGGGATATGATTTATTGGTGCAGGGGTAGAAATTCAATAAAACAAGCTTCTCCATCATCACCTCCCAGCACCTGCCTTGATGCTCTGGTGATTTCACACAGACAACCTGGGCAAAATCCCAAAGCCCAGCCCCAGTGAGGCTGTCACATACATATGTCAGTGCAACCAACACTCTGTAACCTGCTCGTGCCATGAAGCCACCACTTGCAAGGGAGGGCGCCTCAGGTACAGAACGAACCCAAGTCCTTGCTGGTGGCACAGCCAAGCCTCTCTGAACTGAGCCCAGAGAGTCAAGAGTAATTGCAGGAGGCTGTTAAAAGAGCCGGCGCATCTCCCACAGAGGCCTTTAGGCAATAGCAGCACCAGAGGAAAGAAATCAGCTCCTAAGAGTTGGTTCGGACCAGTTGTGAGAGTAGTCTGGACATAAATTTTGTTATATTAATGAGTCACAGCGGTCACATAACCCTCAGTTCCATCATTTCTTCCTTTCTAACAGCCCCTCTTGGAGATCTAATCTCAGTAAAATGCTGGAGCAACCTCTCAAACGGCCGTGTTTTACTGCAGTCACTCTATCACGGGTTCCTCACGTCAAAGGGCCACGGGGGAATAATCTCCTACTTCAGAGATCAAAGTGCTGTGTTAATGACTGGGAGCTGCCACTCACCCGGAGTGCAGACCGCCCAGGAAACCTGCTGCCTTCCCTCAGCCAAGAGCCGGCTTTGTTTATAGCAGCAGCATTGATCTGCTTGACGGCTTTCTGGTACAGTCATTGTTTATTATTTATTTAGTTCCGATATGCAACAGGTATTTGTGGAGACATGACAGAGACAGAGTCCCCTTCTCTGGAAAGACCTTTGGGCTCATAAGAGAAAGAAAAGACTTAAAAGGAGATGAATGGGGCTGAACGGACAAGGAGGATGGGCCTGCAGTGATAAAGCACTCAGCTGCTGCTCTCTACTCATGCTCACAAAGCTATTTTGTACAGCTTACTATGGACATGTAACACATGCAATGAGATGGTTCCTTCATTTGGAGGTAAAATGGGAGACTGAAGGGGAAAATGGTGGCATTGGCTGTATGGACTCCAAAGAGAACAAACAGGTGGAGACACTGGAAGGATAAGGAGACTGAAGCCTCTTCCAAGCTCTCTCTGAGGCACCTGGCCATATTAACAATGTCAGATTCTCCTCTGATCCAAGGCTCCCCATGCAAAGGCAGAACCTGCCTATCCTGCCTGCTGCACTTCACACTGGACTGCCTGCTATCAGAATCTGCCTGCTTTCATCCAACGGCTGCTGAGCCATGTTATCTCCCCTCTTTCCCATGTCTCAAAGATAAAAGAGCAGAGAAATCCAGCAAGAGAACTACTGAACTGGCACAGCATTCCCCAGAGAGCAATCCAGGCTTTTGGACTTCATGAAAACAAGGACTTAGTTTGAAGCTTTGAAACTGCTGAAAACTGCTTCAAAAGAAACTCAACAGTATCCTTATTTTACATGGGGTGCCAGTCTTCAAGCTGTAGCTCGAAAGACACTGTACAAAGATGTAAGGTAAAGTAAGCCAGGAAAAGCAAGCTGGTCACTAGGTTTACATCCACTAAACATGTTCTTATCTTCACCAGCAAACACTTAGACATCTATAAACTGAAAACAGCTTCCAGAGGTTACAGCGTGAGATTTCCAGGTTCAGAGAAAGGCCACAAAAGGAAGGGAGCTGGTGGCTCAGCAGTAGTGGGAAAGTCACTAAGAAAACTAGCACTTACGACTGTCTCTTAGGCAACTCTGTCATCTAAACCAGTCATCTGAGCACTCCCAACATTTATAGAGAGAGTTCAGGTTAACTACATTCTTTGTACGTGCTGAAAAGAAAGGGATCTCAATTTGGAGAGCTATATTGGACTTTAGCAGCAGCCAGAAGCATGCATCTGGAAGCCACAACAATAAATAACTCCAAAACTTGGGCTTCTATAGCAGAGATGGACAATATTTCTACTTTGGGTTTACTGTCAGCATTACAGGCCACATGCAATCATGTCCTGTTAAAAACTATTTCGGCATATACTTTGCGCACTGAAGGCTTTGCTGACTGCCAACCATGAGCAGACCCAGCAGAAAGGGCTGAGAGGGGCCACCCAGCCTTGAAGATTCCTAAACCTGAAGAAGAACCATCATTAGGATGTGGACTGGCACGTCAGCAAAGGCTAGGAAAAGAAGCCATGTAGACCAGAAGGTTTCTGACTTTCCCAATACTGATGACCAGAACTATTGCACTTCTTTTGCCAAGGGAATCTCCTCTTTGTAATGTTAACATGGTCCCTGCCCCCAGCATGTATCATGTCCCAGCAATATTCCCATCTGAGCTGCATCTTCCAGATGAGAACCTGGGGAATAGGATGGATTTGACAATAGAAGAACGTAGCCATGCTGCAGCTGGAGGCTGCTCTGCCTCTGCTCTGGGGGTGTGCCAGTGGACTAACTCTCCCCAAAGCACAAATCCAGCACAAAAAGAGGCTGATGCACATCAACAGAAGCATGAGCTGATCCAGAAAAGGTGTTCCTTCTGCTGGGATTAGGCAATGTGCATGGAAAGACATTTTCTGGGAAGGAGCAACGTGCATTGCCTTGCAAAGATGCTCCCTCCTGTTTGCCACTGTCCTCATCTCTCTGCTGGACTGGTTTCAAGCAACTGCCTCTCATTGGCTGCCACTCCACAGCAGCATCAAAGCCCCATCATTTCCAGTTCTCTGTAACATCCTTTATGTATTCCCAGCCCAAGGATTCTCATTCTTTTGTTCAGGTGGCCAAATATCTATGGATTGTGCTGTCCTCCACCCTGCCTACAGCTGCCTCCCACTCTGCCCTCTCCACGGTCACCGTGACCATCACGTCCTGACCCAGGGGATAAGCCCAAGATCAGCAATGTAAAGAGACCTGTGACCACGCTGTCACTCCTGCCTCTCAGCTTGTAAATGGAAAGAGGTGGAGGAGGAAGAATACTGAAACAGAAAAGAAAGGCACTGCTTGCAGAAATTGTATTGCTTCTGCTCCAAACATTAAAGACGACAACCCACTACACTCCCCTGGGGACCTATTCCAAATCCATACACACAGACCTGGACATTTCCTGGATGAAAGCTTCCCTGCCTGGGTTCATTTCAATGCTAACAAGACCCCCACTTAAGAGAGACTGCGCTGACAGAAGGAAATGCCAGAGGCTACAGGGCTTAAAGGATTAGGGAAGAGCTGGGGCACGGCTAGTCCCTGCTGGTGTGTGCTCTGCAGTCCTGCCTCCCAGCACACCACCCTCTGCCCTCAGACAACAGCCAGTCTCCGCACTGGAAGGTCTTCTCCAGTAGGAGTGAAGGGAGGTTGTGGCTCTGGATGTACGCCTTAACCCCACGGAAGAGAGAGCGCAACAAGCACCAGCGGAGGTACTTCATGCAAGATACTACAATGCCAAACAAAACTGAGTGTCCAGCTCTCTTGCTCCAAGACAGCAATGTGACCTTTCCTGTGTGCTTGGAGATATCTAGCATCACAGAGTCTGGATAAAGAGGGTTTGTAGAAAAGGAAAACAACAACAACAAATCCCAGCGGTCTACACTGACAAAAGCACACACATAAGGCAGAGGAGCAGCAGATGAATTTCATGCCTTGATGCAAAGACTGCATTTAAATAACATACAGCACCCTATTTCCCTTCTGGTTCCGCTACATTGCTCATTGAAAGAAATCCATATGGTTAACCTGGCAGGGAGAACGTGCCTGTGTGATTTTCACTGAGCTAATAGGAACCAATAATGTTACCTGTATCTCAGAGGACAGCATTCCCACCCATCCCAATATTTGTCTAATAAAAGGTCAGCCCATTATACGGCATCTATTTGCAAAATTAAGAGCCTCTCTCCAGCAGCTAAATGCTTGCTTTAGGTTTGGAATTACTGTAATTAAAGTTACATTGTGCTCGGATTGGTGCCAATCACTGCAGAGCTCCAGGCACGACCTGCCATTCCCAGCACCATACGCCCGGGCGTCCCACTCCATTAGCTCCAGGGAATTAGGTGTCATTAACGAAGAGATGCACACTCCTTCGTGTTGTCAAACCGCAATCAAGCGGGTCACAGGTGAAGAATAAATACTTTCAGAACAAGCCCAATTACACCATTTACATTTCATTACAGAACCTGTTTAATCCACTGATGGGCTCCCAAGTTCTTCTTCCTAATAAACAGCATTTCAGAGGAATTAATAGGCCCTGCAAAACATGCTAATTACACTCTTTTGCATTGCATTTGCAATATTGATTTTAAAGTTGCCACTTCCCCCTCCACCCTCCTTTTCCAGCCCCAAAGCCTTAACTTTCAGCAAACAACACTCAAACCAGCCTAATTACTGGTGAGTTGAGAAGCTAATGCATCTCTCTTGTCAAAGCTCAGTTCCAGTGAAGGCCAAAACACAGGGAGGGATTTTCACATCCATAACTTGTGCAAGTTCCTCCAGACGACCACTGGAAACAGCTGCTGAATAGCAATTACAGGCAGAGAGCAGGCATCAGCAGAGACTTTGCCATAGCAACGAGCCTAGCTGGACCCGCTCCCCAAAGACACCGCCTCCTCCCAAAGACCATAGCAGCGGAACAGGTACGATGACAACACAACCACTGCAGTCTCATTTCGATTGGAAACTGAAGCTGTGTGATGCTCTCCTGGGCACTGAACTGTTTAAAAAACAAAAGGAAAGTTTATTTTCAAATTGCGGGCCTCAGCTAAACCATTTGGAAGAGAGGAACAAATCAGACACGCTCAGGAAACACGCCGTCTGGCTGTTGATTCACCCTGGCTGTTTTGCCCAGCTTCTGCTACCGGCTTTATGTTCTCTTCCTCCTCTACGTGTTCATTCTGCCCTTCCCTCTGCTCCTCTGAACACCATTTTCTTTATTCAGTGTGTTTCCTTTCCAACCACTGACTTTCTGCATTGGTTTGATGGTTGTCACTTACCACTGTGGTTGTAGCCAAAGCTTACTGACAGCTAAAAACACTTGGAGGAGGAGATAGGGAACAGGGCAGTAACACTTGTGCTCTTCCACAGCACTTGCAGATTGCTTAAACAGAGCTAGCAATACAGGACAACAATGTTTAATTCTTTTGCTAACAACAAAGCAAGAAAGAAAAGCCAACGCACTCCTGGGCTATCAGAAGACAGTGAGATACAGAGCAGCCATGAGCTGAAGTGACAAGGGGGAATGGAGACACGGTCATGGCAGGGGCAACCCACAATACAACTGGCAGAATGCTCACAGAAAACAGGTTGTCCCAGACAACGAGACCTGGCCTCCAGAAATTCAATAGAAATGGTTGATATCCACACTTCTGCATTTACTCCTGCCCCTCAGAAACTTTCCCCCATAGTAATACGGGTTTCTGAGGGACTGGAAGCAGGTACTGAAGAAATGGACATAAGGAGCAGTCAAAGTTTAATGAAGATGACACATACTGCTGAGCTATATTGTCTCTTCACTGGGAACTTGGGCAGACAAAAGACATCATGTCCCCACCTGCACCGAAGAGCCACACAATCACAAGCCATGGCCAAGGACTTCATCTCCTGCATACCCAGTTTACACGAAGCTCATCCAGGAGCAAGTTATTGCACCAGTCAGAACCATTTGTGTTAGCCCAATCATCCATGTAACCCTCTTTCTGACGGCAAGACCAGGTGCTCCTCAATGCCTCAGGTAATCCACTGTGTTCAGTGGCCTTCCACCGTCTGGTCACACAAAGAGCCTTTGAGCTGCCTCATACACTCTGCACACTGCGAGAAGCCTCCACCCCTGCATGCCCACACTTCTCTATTGCCTTTAACAAGAACATCTGGCATGCAGGAGGCAGCTATGGTAGCAACACATGTAATAGGCATCCAAGACATGTAGGAAGGTTGGCTGGCATCTTGTACCATTGTATAACATAATTGTCGGGGGGGGGGGGGGATTTCGTTTGCCTCTCAGAGATTTTGGAGGGATTTACAAACTTAAAATGCTACAAATAATACCATGGGATCTCTTTTCCCTCATAAGCACCAAACTGGATTAGTTATTGTCTGGAAAACACTTTGAAGTATCACTTAAGCTACAAATCATGCAACCCGTTTGACATGACCTACCAATGCTAGCACGGGCTGGAAAGGAGATATAAATACCAACCATGTTTTGTTAGGTTTATGGAAGTGGGGAACTTTCAATGGGTGCAATGTAATTACAGGAATATTTGACAAGAATTACCCTTACTCTCCATAGAAATGCCACAAGAAATCAAAACCCACAAGCAGTTCTGGGTCTCCTCCGCAGGGCAGACCCTCAGGCAACACAACAACTCTTGACAGCATGTCATGCCCATAGGTGCCTCAAACAAGGGTGCTTTTTAACACAAAACCTTCTGACAAACCTTTATTTGAGCTTTTCCAACGCAGGGCTAACCTAGCCTAGCACTGCAAAGCTTGCAACAGCACGAAAGGTCATAGGATAAGGAGAGTTTGCAACAGGACATCTAAGACCATCTTGAAGTGTCAGAAAAGCAAATGGAGAAAAAGAGTCAACTATCTGAAGCTTAGTCCTTCTTAATCACCCACAGAAAGCAACAGCTCACTCCTGCCAGCTCATTGCACAGGTAAGATTAAAGACAGGCAGGAGATTTTTAACCTGTAGTTACAATGATTAATGTTTCTAAACAGACATACAGTTTGAAAGCACTATTACAGGAAAAAGAAAAGTTGCTGCTTCATATTCTCAACCCACTATTTTCCCTGGGCACTGAGCCAGCAACTGAAGAATGAGGAAAGTTGCTATTTAAAGTTATTTTGAATTGCAAGGTTCAGTAATGAACATGACTTGTTCCAGTTCCCTTTGCTAAAATCAGGGGCAAATGAAAACGGCATGGATGAGTGCTTGGCAGACTGTCCTCAGTCAAACTCAGAGGAGGAAGACTGGTGATATGCTTCTGACAATGGTAGTTGTCTCCATCTCAGTCTCCCCGGTGGCATGAGAACAAATCTCATTCCTTCACTCCCAGCAACAAACCAGGAGCTGCTCTGCACAAATTACTCTTCCTGTCTGCTGCTGTCAGCGAAGATGCAAGAAGATTATTTGTAGAATCATAGTCTGGTTTGGGTTGGAAGGGACCTTACAGATCATTTGGTTCCAACCCCCTGCCATGGGACACTGAATTCAAAGAGCAAGACAGAAGCTTTTGCTTTTTACACAAGCTGCGACACTATATAAAACTAACTGGTCATGTAATTGTGACACAGTGCATATCCCATAGAGAATCATGCTGGGAAAAGAGAAGACATGAGCTTCCATGAAGCCAATGCTCCTTCCTCATTAGTTGCCACAATACTTCTGAGAGCAACGCCTGACAGAGCTGGGGTGCTACACATGTGCTGGCTCCTTGCTAGGAAACAGGGGCAGTAAGTTGGAATAAGCTCCTTCAAAACCATCTTGTGGTCTGTCTGGGTATGGGCTGCTCTCAGTTCCTGTTGTACCTCATTATGCCCAATGTAATTCGGATAGTTCACTGTGGGAAATAAGAGGAGAATAAAGTCCACAGCTTTTGTTTTCTACACAGTCTCGGGAACACTGAAGTTGTGAGTTGCTGCTGTGAAACATCTCAGAAACAAGTCCAGTGTGACCTCCTGCATCCAGGGCTTCCTGCTATTATAAACACAGCAAAACAGCAGGCTGTGTCCTGCCCACAAGGCAGCCAGACAACAGACTGTGGTCTAATTAGAAAAGACACGCTTCCCACATTCTCCATAAAGCTGCCCCAGTCTACAACTAAGGACAAATAAGTAACTGTCAGGGCTAATAAGCCCAGAATCATAGAGGAGGGGGAAACCATAAACTGGATCTACTCGGATCTCATTTTATGTGATCGCAGACAGTTCACAACTGTGAAGACAAACAAAACCAGCTAGGGTTGAGCCACTTCCTCTTCAGCAGACCGACATGCTCCACCTCAACAGACGATGCCAACCCCTTGGCATTTTTCTGCATTTCCAAACTAGCAACAGGCAAAACTGCCACAGGTGATGAACAGGAGCATTTGAGCATCATGAGAAGACCTTCTCCATACTGATGTGCCAGAGCACAGTAAGAGGACATGAGGAAATACCCAGTGTGGGGAGCTGGAAAGAACAACCCAGCAGTGATGAGCACAGCACTGGCTGGCCATAGCAGAGAGGAGTTTATGATGTCCTGAGGATAAAAGGTGCTCCAGGGATGACATCCAGCAGCTTTCTGTGCATTACCCACATGGATCACAGCCAGACATTACAAAAGTCCTGAATCTAAAGCCCTCCAGTTGCATCCCCTCTTGTCACATACCCATGGGGAGAGATACACTGACTCCAGGCACACTTCTGACCTTGCCTGAGCGCTGCCAACTTACACCATACCATTTTACCAAGTAAGTTCCTCAGCCTGTTGCTGTGGTTGAGAACAGTGTAAGAATCTACAGTACACAGAATTAATCCCAAATGAGAGTTTCCAACAGAAAACATGAAGAACAAGCTGGAGTTACCCAAATGGCCTCAGTTTAGTCTCTCCGTTCCTTCCTCAATCACTGAACCAGCTCAGGCATCTGCTCAGAATTAATTTGCACTAATCTATTTTGCCTTTCTGCTCACAGACCCAAGGCAGGGCCTGGCCCCTGGGCATCTGCAGGGCACTGGAGCCAGTCCTTAGAAGGGACAAGGGAGCATCCACTGGGACCAAGCAGTGCCAGCTCCTACCTATCAGTACTGTGCATCCAGCATCACTCCTTGGGTGCAACCGTGCATTGGATGAACACTGGTGCATCCAGAGCTTTCTTTCACTTGGTGAGGAGAACACAGGGGTTGGACTCGAGACCAGGAGGCTGCTCAGAGCTCTTCCCACAAGGACAGTGACAGCAGGAGCCACCATATGGGATGAGGCATGAAGCAACTCTGCCTTAGCCTTACTGATTGAACAGCACTAATCAGGCTGAACTTGTGGCCCACCTGCTGACCACTCTGATCAGAGGCTTTGTAACCAAGAGACTTAACCCTAGAGCAGGCAGGACTATGGTCACGTACGGTGTGGAAGGAGCATCATCTACGCACTCACTGCTTCTCGGTTCCTCAGCACTGCTCTGAAAGAAACAGCTTTAGCTCTCTGCTGGAGAGATCAGGCTCTGAAAACAGTGAGGCAATGTGCTGCTGCCACCTCAGATTACTAAAAAGCCTGGAACGTGCGTCGTTTGAATCAGAGAGGTATTTATTCATTCTAAAAGAAACATCTCTACATCACAGAGACAAAGTCCCCACAAGGTACTTCTCAGCTCTGGGGGGGCACTGGACATCTGTTCATGGCTGCAGTGTTGGAAAGAAGCAGCAACCTCATTGTGGGGGTGTAGAGCCCTTGGCTGAGCAGTGGTCCATGAGAGCTCCGACGTAGCTTCATCCTGCCTCAGCTTCTTCTGCTCCTGAGAAAGGTGGGCAACAGGAGCTGGTCCCAAAGCCCTTCTGGCTGGGTGCCTCTGCATGAAAGGAGGCAGCCTTGGAGAGGTACAGGAACATGACCTCAAGAGACACAATCCCTGTTAACCTGCGCTTTGTTTCACCCCAAAGGCAATCTCAGTATGACACCATGGGCTCAAAACCCTGCTGGCTTTTGTCCCCTCTGATTTGCGGGTGCATCAAAGCACCAGCCAGAAGCTTGGAAGATGGTAAGATGAAGATACACGATGGAGAAGGTGCAAGATGCACCAGGGCAGCAGATTACAGCAAAAGCCCTGACCCAGACTTCAGGTAACCATATGTTGGTTTTCATGACATTTTAGCACCCTTGCCCAGTGCTGAGATGGCTGGTTAGAGTGCCTGACCATGCCAGATATGTTCACTGCTTTCTGCAAACAGCTTATCCGCAGAGAACTGGACTAAACCCAAACTCATTTCACATGGGTCACTGACCAAGAGGGCATGTAATGAGTTCTCATCTTTATCAGCACAAGCTGGATCCAAACTGCTCAGCTATAGCACCAGTTTCACCCCATCTCCTCAGTTAAAGGACATCTCCTTCATGCTGACGCCATCCCAGTGATGGTGTCAGAACCAGCAGAGCTATTTCTCTGCAATGCCTAAAGAAAAATTCCCCTCTCAAATTATACAGGAAGATCTCAGCACCTGCCCACGTAAGTCAGTTACTTCCCTGAATCCCAACCACCTTGTCTGCAGGAGCTGGTGGGGAAAGACAAAGCCAAAAAGAGGGTTGTGTCCTAAATAAAACCATGTCTAAACACAGAGGGAAAACACATTTAGCTTTGTAAGGCAATAACAAGAAGAGCAATATGCAGCTTCAAGGCTACATAGCCAGGGCAGAAAACCCCCCAGAGAAAAAGAACTAGGGCACAAACCTGATATTAGCCGCTAAATATGCCTGAATTATCCAAAACTTGTGGGTGAGGCCCCTCTGATGGGGGAGCTGGCTGGTTGCTCTCTTTCATTCAGGTATTTACATGTTGATGGGCTGTTGGAAGCAGCTCTAAACTCTCCAACAGAACAATAAGATGTGAAACAACAGAAGCAATAGAAAGACAAGCACCAGAAGGGATGCCCCTACTCTCCTGGAATCAACAGTGCTGGGTCTGTGCAAGAGGCACCCACTGATGAGAGAGCAGCATCGGGCTGCCGGCATGGAGAAAATTCCTGCGCTAATGTGAGTGGAATCTGGAAATCTGGAGGCCAGCTATCCATATTGTGCTCTCCCTTGGATCACTCATGCCTGTGGTACAAGTGCTTGCTGCTGGCTTATTTATCTCTGCCTCTAAACCATGTGCACTACAACCCCAGTGTAGTGAGAGAGAGCTTTGGCACATGGTTTTATGGAGGAAAACACTTTGAGGCTGTTCGTCCCTACTCTCCTTAAGGGAAATCATTTCAATATTACAAGCAGCAGCATTGTTGAAGAGAACACGCAAAAACCTGGAAAATACACCATTTTATCAACAGAAGCAAGGTCATCCAAACCTGAGATGACTACCTTCAATATTTGTATCTCCCTTTCTGCACACAGGGTTTGAATCTCTTGGTAACCATTCATTCCCCAGAGAAATGGCTTCCACTTTGATGGGAACTAATTAAGCCTGCACAGCTAATAAGTGCCATCTGCCTGCCACAACACTGCTGGAGATGGCACGGAACAGGAGAGGATGGGCTGCCTCATCTCACCTGCTGTACCAGCACCCACTCCTGCATCCTCCTGTGTTTCACAAGCCCCAGCCTGACAAGGCATCAGCAAAAAGGACAACTCACCTGGGCACAACTGTGAAGACACAGATGCCTCCTTTCTGCCACATCTCATCCGAGCCCTGGTTTATTCTCTTTTCCAGGAACTCCATTTGTTTTGCTGTTCCAGCCCTAAGCTTCTGTGTACAATGATTTAATGAGTTTCATTCCACTGATACAAAGGGCACATCGACCACACTGCTCAATTTATTTCTACTTGGAGCATTCAAGATCTGTTTCTCAAAGTTTGAGAAGATCTATTAAGAGTCCAGCCCCAAATGGTAAACAGTGTCCATTTCTGGGCTGGCCCTGGCAATGCAATCAGTGAAGGCATTTAAAGACAGAATGTACAACACTGGAAAATGAAATTGCTATGAAAAAAATTCCTCCTTGCTTACTTGCCAGATAATGACAGAAGAGTCAATGCCAAGTGCAGCCAATCTGTCCTGGGGTGTTCAGAAAGGCAGTCCTTATGCCGAGGCAGCCCTTTTTCCCTTCTCATCTGCCTAAACACATCCCACCCATCGGTCCTCACCCAGGCCCCAGGAACACATCCAGAGACTCCTTCTCCAGCAGCACAGAGGCAGCAAAATTCCCAGTGCTGCACCATCAGGTAAGTTGGTACCTTTGTTTTTGTCTCATTATAAAATGTCCTGGATTTCACACTTCTCCCACTGGCGGCAAGGATATATTGTTGAGTTGTCTTCCCCTTATAAATATTTGCTGATGAAAACCATTTGCAGTGTAAAGGTCCTCTACGGAAGGGAGGAGAGGCTGATGCTCTGCTTATTTGATACTATTTCTCAGTCTTTCATGGTCTTTCCCTGCTATTTTTATACGTACTTTTAAGAAAGATTGGATGCTGTTCTGCATGGAGGAATATGAAGATAAAAGAAGAAAGGCAACACAATGCGGCAAGCTAAATGTGGTGTTAACCTTCAGTTTGGGAGATCCAGGCTCAGCTGCCTGCTGTGCTGGACCCCCTTCATGACCGTACTGCCCATCTTACAGAGATTAACAACCCTTCCTAACCAGAGTACAGCTATGAGAAGAACCTCAAGAGGGTTCTTCACCAGCAAAGTCTGAAGGAGCACCATTAGCAGCAGCCTTTGGCTGCCTCATCTGAGCTCCAGAGCATCGTCTCACCACACCTCACACTGCCCCATCCCTTCCCCCTGCCGTGAACTTCCATATAATAACTGAGAAATGCAACAAGCCAAACTTTAATCATGTTTTAACCTGGGCTGGTGTCATTAATCTCACAGCCACTGATGGGTAATTTAATTAGGGAGCATTTGTAATGAATTACAATCATCATTTAGCGCTATTGTTCTTAACGCGAGCAGAGGGGAGTCAGAAAACCAGCGTAGTTGATCTTTGTAATTACACTTGCACACTATGCAAGCCCTCCCCACACATCAGGGAACCACAGAGCAGGGTTTTCAGCACTGTTTTCCGCAGACACAAGGAATGCTGAGGGGCTACAGC